>JAQFZO010001044.1:0-18387 GCA_034695885.1 Geophilus flavus | reverse complement strand
AACCATCACAAGTTCAGTGCACTAATCAAATAATGCCCCCATGCCCCCCCCACACACACACAACCCTCACTATCAACCCTCCTTTTCTATTGCTGTGAATTGAAAGTAACATTGTAGATCAGATTGTGGCAAGAGGTGGTTGATGCAATACATGGATGATTTTCACATTTCTGCTCATTGGCCCAGGTGAGTTTGGTCATGGGACACGCAACATCGGTCTCCGAGGATTTTTTTTTCTGGGAAAATTAGTGAGATTTGAATGGATTAGCATATCGTGTGAGCTGTGTGATGGGGGAGGGGCAAAGGGGCATTATTTGATTAGTGCACTGAACTTGTGATGGTTATGGATTTTTTTTTGGTTTGTTTTTTCCATTTTGGTTGTGCCTGTGGTGTATTTTTTCCATTTAAGACGTTTTAAGATTAACGATATTTATTCACGATCATATTTTACCGTGCTCGTGGAACCCGTACATGTTGTCGGCATTTGATGTCTGTCCATCTTAATTCTGTATGCTATAAATTCATGTGACTAAAAATCATTAGTTACTTACTGTTAGTTTTGTAAGAAAAATAGTATATATTTTACACACACACAACACACAGGACTAAAACTAGTTAGGAGCTTTTTTTAATTAAAAAAAATACTTTATTAATTTTGTAATGTATCTAAACATTAATAATTCAATATGTATGTACTTTAGACTGCTTCAGTTTAGTCACAGATTTATTTTTTTGCTTTTTGCCTATACATTAGTCATTGAGAATGAAGTTATCTTCCGTCTAAAGATTAGACATTGATTTCAAATGAAATTTTTACTATGATTTTGTCTAGCCAAAAACCGGAGTCTAAACAGATAACTTTTAGTCAGTAGAAAATTATTCCCATTCAAATGACTATTTTATAAAATGGCAACACTTGTTTAGCCACTTTAAAAGATTTTAGTAAGTGGATTCACAGACTATTTGCACGTAAACTCTGTTTAAGAGCAATTTGCGTGTAAATGAGTAAAATAAAATGAGAAAAATAGATGGTTTTTTTTTTAGTATTATTCTCTAAAACAACAATGAACAACAATACTCAACAATTAACAAAATCTTCAAAAAATCCAGATTATTCATACAATTCAACCGGTCGGTCTAATAATACAGATCACCAAGAATTGTTGTCAACAATTCTAAAATTTCAGGATTATTAAAATAAAATTTAATCGTCATTCCCCATCATCGACATCACCGATAACTTTATTTACCTCTCGTCTGATTATTAGATTAAACCGGTCGTGGACTGTATGACTTGGTTTCTTCCAACATATTCTTGTAGATTCCACAAAGTCGTTTCCATGGTTTCTTTTTTTCTTTATTGTTATAAAATGCTAATGACTTATTAACTTATTTGATCAATAATTGAGATTAAAATTAGATTGTTTTCTAAGTTGTTATATTTAAATGTTCATTTCCATATTCGATCCGGGTTAAATGAAAAGTGGTTTAATTTTTTTTTTTTTTTTTTTGTATATGTGTTTTTTTCAATTTTTAATGGTTGGCGTGTATTTAGGGGTAAAATGTTTCATGGTAAATTTCCAAAGTTTGAATGACATAGTTTGCGTGACTGTTCTGTCCATTTAAAGGTAGTTTGTTGTGGTACACGCAACTTGTAGTATTTCAAATTTTAATCCCCAAAAAAAAACTAGTTGTGAGGGACTCAACCAGAATAATTAAAATTTACATGAAAAAAATTTTACTTAATTTAAATTTACTTCAAATTTTTTTTTTCTTCCTAGGGGTAAAAGAACTGGTGGCAATTTTTCACAACAAATGATTGTTAGAGTCGAGAAGTCAATAATTCTCTGGTGGTTCCAATTGTTTGATGCCAACAATAATTTTTAGAGCGATTGGAAGTTATTATTTGTATCAATAATGAAAAATCCATTGCTGAATGTCAACAACAAAAAAAACTAACTAGTAAAACTTAAAAAATACTGTTGGCATTAATTGTGAAATATTGTTAAAAAATAGGTAAAAACTCATTGTTTACACCAAACCAATATTTAACTGTAAAAAAACTCATTTTTTGTATTAACAATAGAAATGAACATTGTTGGATGCCAACAATAATGAAAAAATACATTGTTGGCAACAATCATTTTAAAAACATTGTTGGCATTAATTTTTGAATGCAAGCAACAATAAAAAAAATATATTGTTATAAAATAGGTAAAGACACATTGTTTGCACCAAAACAATACTTGAGTGTTAAAAACTCATTTTTGTATAAATAATGAGAAAAAAAGCATTGTTTGTTGAAATTATTGGATTCAAACAACAATAAAAAACAGTTTATCAAAAGAAAACAGCTTAAAACACATTGTTGGCATTAATTGTTGAATGCAAACAATGATAAAAAATATATAAAAACATAGTTTGTAGTTTGCACTAAAACAATTTTTAAATCAATAATAAGAAAAAACATTGTTGGTAGAAATTATAAGATTCAAACAACAATAAAAAAAAGTTTGTTAAAAGAAAGCAGCTAAAAAAAAAACTCCTTGTTTGCATGAAAACAATACTTGTTCTATCTACATACAAACTGTAAGCGGAACCATCGTATCTATGTACACAAAAAAATAGCCAGACAGCAATATTCCATTCCTATAATTCAACTAAGCAAATCATACACTTTCCCTATCAATTTATCAATAATTGCACAAGGAACAACCTTTCCTAGCATCAAAAAAACCTTCAATGCCTCAAACTACAACCTTCACTGCCCACTGCCACTGTTTCGGCTTTTTCTACGCATGGCCGAAAAACCTTCCAAAGTCCCAAAAGGGCCAAAACCACATTTCAGACCCCCAAAAAAAATTGTTAAAAAGAAAAACAAGTCTAAAATAGACCCCAAAATTATTAGGTAGCAGTGATGGTTTTAAACTAATTTTGTTTCATCACAGCAGCAGCCAGAGGGAAGAGTCAGTCAAGATGAGAGCAAAGCTGTCACATACCTGATGGCTGCTTCATGTTACATCACTTTGACTATCAGTTAAAAAATGAGATTTTCTTGAAAGGTGTTATTTTGAATTTCACTACACAATTTCTTATCTCTCTAACCTCATTTAAGATAACTTCCCCTAATATCCTCCCCAAAAAAAAAATAGATCAGAAATTTTGATTATATGAGTGAAAAAATGAAAAAATACTTTTTTCATTGAATTTTTTTGAATTTTCTTGGATTTTAAAGAGTTTACTAGAATTTTCTACAGTTTTATTCAATTTGCTTGAATTTTGTTAGATTATACTGAATTTTCTAGAAGTTTTCTGAAAAAATTTTGAATTATTTTGAATTTTTTGAATTTTCTAAGTTTTCTGGATTTTGTTAAATAGTTTAAATTTTCTTGAATTTTATTAATTTCACTGAATTTTTTAGATGTTCTGTACTGTTGAATTATTTTGAATTTTCTAGAAGTTTCTAGAATTTCTTTGAATTTTTTTTATTTTCTTGAATTTTTTGGAATTCTCTTGACTTTTTTTTGAAAATTCTAGAATTTTCAACAGTCTTATTAAGTTTTATTGAATTTTTTAGACTTATTTAGAATTATTTTGAATTTTCTAGAATTTTCTAGTTTTATTAAATTTTCTTCAATTTTATTAAATTTTACTGAATTATCTAAAAAAAATTCTGGATTTCTCTAAATTTTTTTTGAATTTCCTACAATTATCAGCAATTTCCAACAATTTTTTAGTTTAAAAAAATATTGATGGTTGAATATTGAACACAGAATTTCTCTAAATAAACATGTACAGTTTGAAATTGAAATATGGCAGCCACCTGTGGAATAATTTGACTTATGTGTGCATACAACATCAGTTGCATAATAAGTAGTTTGGTACATAACCAAACTTGCTGCTCCTGTTCCACTCCTCCCTTACACATTTGAGCTCTATCATTAATAATAAACATGTCAAAAAACATGCTGTGTAACTCATCAAAACATATTTCCATTGCTGCTATCACATGAGGAAGAAAACCATGTTGAAATTAAAATTAAATCAAATTTTGAATTTTTACATATTTTAACACTCATTTTCATTACATAACACCCATAAGTTAGTCATCATTACTTGTTTAAAAAAAAACAAAATTAATTAATCATTTATTTTTTATGGTGTTAAGGATTATGGTAAAGTTATGTAAAGTTTCAAGGTTTGTTTGTTGCTAAATGTTGTTTGAATTATTCAAAAAAAACATTGTTTAAAGTCAATAATTGAAAAAATAATTTGTCGCGTAGTCGATCAAACACGGATCAAACCGAAAACAACAATGAGACCAATGGAAATGTTAATTGTGTGACAATATATTGTTAAAATAAAGAAAATTCATTATTTTGAAAGAAACCATTGTCAATTTTCATTGTAAATTAAAATAATGAAATAAATCATCATAATCCGAAAACCCGCGTAGAAAATTATTGTTGTAAAACCAATATATATTAAAACAAAGATACAATCAACAGGCAAAGGAAGGCACCACACACATTGTAGTAAAAACAAAAACACTTTTACATTATTAATTCTTATACATCTTATCAAAAAATCAACCATCATTCAACACTAATTGTTCCAACAAACAAAAAAAAACAATTATTCCAACAATCATTTTTCTACCCGATCACCTACCCAAAAAAAATAAAACACCAACAAACAAAAAAAAAATAATCCCCAAATCAACAACCAAAAAAACAACTAATTCAAACATCTCTTTGAGTTAGCAAACAAACACAATTCAAACTTCTTTACACCTGCAATTTATCTCCAACATAAATTCATCCCAGACATTTTTATGCATGTCTACTCACTTAAAAACAAACCAAAAAAAAAATTTAAAAAAAAAAATCCTAAAATCCCCCATTGACTGGTCCAGCAAACCAGAAATAAAAAAAAAGAAAGGGGGAGACCAGAGAGAGAGAGAGAAAAACATGTCCCATGTCCCTCAAGTCCATCTGCCTGATTGCCAACAGAGGGAGTGAGAATATTGAAGAAGAATGTGGAGAAATTGACAAATTGTGTAATGGAGGGTGAAGAAATTTCCCCCTTTTAAGCCCTGGACATTGTAAATGTTGTGTTGATGGACACACAAAATGTGATTCCATTTGTGACCCTCAAATACCCCATAAAATGGATGAGACACACCTTTAACAGTTATTTTTACTCATCAATTGCCTAAAATTCTCCCCTAAACTTGACCCCCTAAAATATTTAGGGTACTCTAATTTTTTTTTTTTTTTGGTTGGGGTGGGGTGGGTTAAGGGAAGGAGAAAATGTGTGTTGGGTATTGTGGGAAGAAGTGTCAATCATGTTTGTGTCTTGATAATTTTTGCACACATTTTTTTTTAACTACTCCCTATCACATGTCATTCCATGCCACACCTATCTAATAGCCATGTCATCATACAAAAAGACAATTGAATTTTTCTTTGGTAGATAAACATAACCTCAATTTTTTATATTTGCTGAATAGTGTAATAAGAAATTTTTAAGGGTCAGTTTTTTCGGTTTTGTATAGTGATATGGATAAGAAAATGGTTTTTCAGGGGGTCTGATTGTGTTTGATAATGATTTTAGTGATTTAGTATTGTTAAAACATTATTAAACACTCTTAAATCACCCTTAACCATTGTTAAATCATCAAAACCATTGTTGAAAACATTGTTAAATCATCAAAACCATTGTTGAAAACATTGTTATAACCTCAAAACCATTGTTCAAATCATTGTTATAACCTCAAAAACATTGTTCAAATCATTGTTGCATCATCAAAACCATTATTGAAACCATTGTTAAATCACCCAACCTATTATTTTCTAGTTATATTGTTGTAAACAGTTTAAACAATGCTTTAAAACCATAAAAACCTAATTAAAACATTATTTATACAATTTTATGTATTGTTGAAACCAATTTTTCAACAGTTTTTTTTTTCAATAACTTAATTGTTTAAACCTGATTTTTTTAATTCCCTTTCCTTTTCAACCCCAAAGTTAAGTTATAAAATTTTTCAAATTTATGATGATAATTCCATGTTTCTTAATGACCCAATCAGACGAAACCATGTAGCGCTTAGCCTTAACAATAATTGGCGGGGTGATGGAATCATGGAAGGTTAAAACACCTGCAAAATGTGAGATTTCCCTCAATTGTGTCTGGAACCCTGCAAAAGATAATGACGCTCTTAACCCTTGTAAAACCCAACTTGTGCCAATTCTGACCCTCACTCACTCACAGCATGTTTTGCCCATTTTACAAACGTACAAATAATTTTTTCAAACACCTGTCCACAACAATTGCAAGTCATTTCTTTCTTTCTTTTTTTTTGCACACATGGAAATGATGATGTAATAATGTGAGCACGTTTAAAACAATGGAAAAAAATAATTGTTTCACCAAATAATCAGAACATTGTTGAAAATTTTTAACAATAGGTTTGAATTTTGGAGTAACAATTTGTTTTGTTTTTTTTTGAACAATGGTTTGGTTATTTTGTGTAACAATGGTTTTTTATTTATAAATTTTCATAAAATGAAATCTTCAACAATGGGTTTGAAATTTGAATTTTGGTGTAACAATTGAATTTTTGATACAAATTTACAACAATGATTTTATGATTTGATATAACAATGATTTTTAAATGAAAATTTGATTTTAAAAAACCATTACACCAAAAACAAAACCATTGTTGAATAAACTTAAAAAAACAATTGTTACACCAAAATTTAAACCCATTGTTAAAAATTTGATTGAAAAAAAAACATTAATGGGTTTGAATTTTGATGTAATATTGTTTTTAGTTTCTTTCAACAATGGTTTTGGTTTAATAATGTAAAAAAAAATTTTCAACAATGATTCTTGTTTTTTGAACAAACTTTTTTAATGAAAAAAATCCTCATTACACCAAAAACCAAAACCATTGTTGACTAAACTAAAAAAAACAATTGTTACACCAAAATTCAAACCTATTATTAAAACTTTCATTCAAAAAACAGTTTGAATTCTGATATCAAAAATAATTTAAAATTCTTCAACAATAGTTTTCCCTTTATTTAAAACAATATTTTTTACTTTATTTAATGCAACAAACATTTCACATTGTTACACCAAACAACCAACGAAAAAAAATTCAAAAAAACCATCAGCTAGATCACATTTCCAACAATACCCCAGAAAAAAAATTCCAAACAATGTTTAACCCCATTTTCAACCCTCTGAAACATTTATTTATTTATCTAACAGCATAAAATACTAACTTCCTAAACTTGAAAATACATAAATCCTAATGTCAGACTTTATGCACTAATAAACTAAAAGTTATAGCCGCGTACACATGTGTAACTTCTTTTAATGGCAGCTGATTCTTCTTCTGCCTGCTTCAACTCCAATCATTATTATAAAATTAAATTTCTAAGCATGTGTGAATTTTCTAGTTAGAATCATCAACATTTATTTTTTCACTCTTAATGGGAGAAAATGAAATGAATATTTAATACCAACTTATATAATCACTGTCAAAAGACTTCAAACATACTTTATCTTAGAGGAAGTGCCCATTATTGTCATGCAACTTTAGAAAATGGCCATGAAAAAAAAAGTGTTTCATACATCTGTTCCTTTTTTCCTCTCTCTACCCATTAACAATGATTTGTTTAACCCATTATTATGTTATGTCTAGATCTTGAATAGTCTGGACTGTGATGATGCAAAATCATGCATAGATTCACTCGGATTTTGAGAATCTCACGATTTTTTTTCAGATTTTAGATTTTGTTACAACAAAGGTATAAAAGTAAACAGTAAAGGTAATAAACAAAGTTTAAAAGTAAACAAAAGGTGATAAAAACATGGTTCTTAAGATCCTATAGAATCCTATAGGACTTTTTAACCAGGAAAGACACGTGATTTGCTGTTATGGAAAATACAAATCCGGATTACTCGATTTAAACTTTAAATTAGCCGGATCCCACATCTGGCAGCCAAATTTCAGGTCATGTGATCATGTATTGTGTATTTGGTATGGGGAAATGTATTTACAAAAAATCACTGACTCCCTATTGATTCGGATGAACCATGTGATGTATTTCCACCAATCACAATCGAGCTGAAAGTTTGAACCCAATTTTGAATCTTGAGTCTCCTAGATCATGAATCTCAAATCTCTTCTTGATTTGTGACAGAAAATAGACTTTCTGGGTTCTCAAATTTAGAATACAGTGGACACAGGTCAGTCTAGTCACAATTCACAATGTCCCATCACTGACCACGGTCCACACACCACCAAAAAAAAAAAAAAAAATTAAAACTCTAATGATTTATCCATTCAAATCCCAAATCCCAAACAAGTGACCACTGGTCACTCCATGGGTCGCTCAACAGACTCAACACAAAAAAAAAATCAAAAACTCAAAATCCAACATCCATCCATAACCCCAAATCCCATCTAACAAAACCACTGAGTGACCACTGGTCATTCAACAGACTCAAAATTAAAAAAAAAAATCCACCTACCATTCTGAACGTGTTTGGTAGTCTCCATCTTCACTTCCCTCATCAGAACTTCATTTACAAATTTATCCACCTGAAAAAACAAAAACCAAAAAAATAAATAAAAATCCAAAAAAACCAAAAAAAACCAAAAAACCATAAAATCCCTGATTTATTACAAAACACCAACCCTTTTCCCCAACACCCAACCCCACCTTAAAAAAAAAAAAACCATTCACCTTGGAATGCAGGTCAGTTGGGGAGTGGAAAAAAGAAAATTTTATAGTTTCACAGTTGAATACCACAAATACCCTGGCTGGACCAATGGGTTCTCACCACTGCTTAAATTACAAGTTGTCTTTGCAGAAAAGGCACAGTCACTTCCAAATTATGACCTTCCAACCAATGCACACACTAATGTCATGTTGGAATGTAAAAACTCAACCCCCCCAACCCCTACTAACTGACCACTCACATTCACCATTCTAACACTCAACATAAACAAAAATTGTCAGGAATTACCTCACAGATAATCTTTTTTTCTTTCTCCCTTTTTTGTAATTGTGGGGAGTTGTTCCCTTACCCCCCTCTTTCTGCATGGATATTTTGGACTCTGGTAGGGGGTTGTAAAACAAAATGAATGCCTCAAGAGTCAAGACCCCTCTGTTTAACCCCCAGAGGGGTACAAGTAAGAGAGAAATTTAAGTTTTAAAACATTTTATTTCCTTTGAGAATTTTCAGACATGCAAATTACAAGTTTTCCACTTTGTTGTTTGTGCCAACATGTTGTTGATGTTTTAAAAATTGAGCAATTTATTTCCATGGGTCTGGAATCCTCATATTCTCTCAATTATTCACACTCAAATTACACCTTTTGCACATTAACCCACCCTTTTTGCCTCACTAATCACCTGCTTGGCCCCTTTTTTTACTCAGTGGTAATGGCCCTTGTGTCCACAGCTGGCCTTGCCTTGACCTCAGTACCCTGGACTTGGATACCCAACCCAAGATCAAAGGTTGTAAATCACCCACCACATTCATTCTTCCAACAAAACTGACCACTCAGTGTGAATATACTACATGCAAATTGATTTATTCATACAATTTTCGGTATTAAGCCTATTTCCCATAGGATAACATGGGGAAAATGAATTTTATGGTTTTTATTTTATGCTTTTTGGATTTTTTTTATGTTTTTATTTTTATTTTTGTGTAGATAGATAAAAGTTTTAGATGGGATAAGAAAAAGAGGGGTTTTTCAAAGAAGGGGAAGAAAATAAGCCTCGGGGCATATTCCTTGTTCATAAACACTCAACCTTGAATAGTGGGACAGTTGAAGTTTTGAAAAAAGAAAAAAATGGACATCAAATTGTACATCAAATTAGATGTGACCTTAAAAAATGCATTTCAGCTGCCATTAAGTGTTAAATTAAGTTGTAATTAATTTACATAATTTGGAGATAAAAATTTTTAAGGAAAAAAATGATTAATTTGATTAATTTAATAAATAACTGTCTGATAGTGTTTGGGGTGTTAAGATGGATTGGTGTGAGGAAAGAAAAGCTATGTTTTTATCCATGCGGCGTTTTGTACGAAGGAAAACCGGGGGTCATTGAGAAATTAAAAATTCATTCTAGTGATTGATGTTGTGGTTCAGAAATTGGAGGATGGTGTGTGGACAATGAATCCAGTGGTTAAATTTGTTTATTTTTAAAATTCATGACTATATGGGGGACTATTGGTTTTTCGAAGATGATTTTATATTAAATTTTTAGAATATTTTGTATTTAAAATTAGAAAAATTGTTCACATTACAGCTTAGAACAAAATTCCTTCAATTTTTATTTGTTTTATTTGTCAACGGGTTTAGTAAAACTGAAATAACGGTTTTCGTAAAACCGAAACAGCGGTTTTTGGCGCGTACCGTATCTTAAAGATTTAGGCATAACCACCTTAAAACCTGATTTATATACTGTTAAAGCCAACTGTCCAACAATCCATTATCCAAAAAAAGCAGCATTATTACATGACAAAGTGACATGTGACCACTTTGTGACACTTTATTCCTTCTCCCACATTACAATGGCAGACAAATGATGATGTGATCACATAAAGCACCCTTGAAATTATCTCATTTCAAAGTCTGCTTCTAATAATAACCCATCCTTTCACTCATTTAACAATGCAGTGGTGTTTTGTTAGAAAAGAGGTTTGTTAGATCCATTCAGATCCAATCATGTGCCCATTTTGTGTGACAGAAAAAGCTATCAAACAAGTAGTGGGGTCCTCAGGATATTTGATACTTCAATTCACTATACCAATGGGGTAGAAAAGAGGGAAAAAAATTTTCACATCAGAAAAAAATGAAAAAAATCTTGTTTACCCCTTCCATTCATGTCTGAAATTTTTTTTGTCAGGATTAGGGAAATGGAGATGATTTTTGTTAAAGGTGTTAGAAAAAAGGGTGAACTGTGACATTGTGTGGCCAAGGGGTTGGCTGGGTTAACAAATCAACACTTTGTGAGGTGCTGAATGTATTCTTTTCATGAAAAAAGTGAATTGTTAGGTGTTAAAAGGATTAAAATGTGGTTGGTTAGATATCATGAGTCATGTGATTAAGTGGGCAACCAATTACAGAGGTGAATGAATTAAAATTGTTAAGGGAGATGAATGGTTTTGTTCTTTTGTTTCATTTATTCTATTGGGTTTTGGTTTTAATGGTTATTGTTTTGTTTGATTGTTTGATGGATTTAGTTTGTTTTGTTTTATTATATTGTTAGTCACACTGTTTTATTTGATTGTTCATTTTGTTGTTTTATTAAATTATTCAACAATAAACTAAAATCCAAAAAAATTGTTAACTTGTTGAAATGAGTTTTATTTTTTTAATTGTTGAAATGGTTTTAGTTTTGTTTTATTGTTGGATTTATTTTGTTTAGTTTTATTATATTGTTAGTAACAGTTTTATTTGATTGTTAATTTTTGTTGCTTTTTTGTTTTATCCAATTTTTCAACAATAAAGCCCAAAAAAAATTGTTGACTTGTTGAAATGGGATTTATTTTTTTAAATTGTTGAAATGGTTTTAGTTTTGTTTGATTGTTGTGTTTATTTATGTTGTTTTATTCAGTTATTCAACAATAAAGCATAAAAAATTGTTGAAATGATTTTTGATATTGTTAAAATTGTTGAAATGATTTTTTATATTGTTAAAATTGTTGAAATGATTTTTTATATTGTTAAAATTGTTGAAATGAGTTTTGTTTTTAGTTTTATTTGATTATTGGGTTTATTTTTGTCCTTATTTAATCATATAGTTAATCATTCTGTCTTATTCCATTCTTTCTTTAATATTTTATCCAATTATCCAACATAAAAACCACAAAAAAAGTTTTCTTCATCATTTTTAACCACAAATAAAACTCAAACCCAACCCACAAAACCCCTTTTTATAAAAAAAAAAACTTGAAAATCAATAACCACCCTAAATTTCACATTTTCCCAACACAACAACCCCAAAATCTATAACTTCAATCACACAAACAAACAAACAAAACCCAAATCTCCAAGAAAAAACAAAAAAAAAAAAAACTTTCCAAGAAATCCAACCATAAACCCACCAAAACCAATAAAAACCCTTCAAAAAAACCATTTCCAAACATAAAACCCCAACTTTATTCACAAAAAATGGCAAAATAACCAGACAACCACTAACTAAACCAATTAAAACTCACCACCAAGCAACAACAACAATCCAAGCTGACATCCTTCCTTTTCTTTCCTTAACCCCCAACCCCCTTTTCATGGGTCCTCCACCAAGGGTGGTTTTTACAGACAGGAAAAAGGCAAGTGAAGCTGCTTCCTTAGTTTCCATCACCTATGATCTAATAGAGGGGAAATGATCCCAACTCCCCTTCTTTGTCACATGAAGCAATGTAGTAAATGCTAATTTTTGAAAAGTCAAGTGTTGGTGTGACCACCTTCAAAGTCACCTACCTAAAATGGGACACTTCATGAAAAACTTGTGAGACAAGATTGGAATCAATGAACAAGGCCACTTGTCATGGTAAAAGAAGGTGGATTGGATTGAAATGGAGGGGAAATATGAATAGGTTTTTTTTTTCTTGGGGTTTTTGTTGGAGTGTAATGTGAGATTATTTAGTCTCAAATCAAATTTTCAGACAAATTTTTCCTGTTTGGATACACAAAATGGGTTTTTTTTAGTGGGGTATTGGGTGGTTTGGGGTTTTTATGGGTTTTTTGAGGGTTTTTAGGGTTTGGAATGAGAGATTTCAGTTTTTTGAGTGAAATTTGGGATTGTTTTAGTCTCAGATTAAATTTTCAAACAAATTTTTCCTGTTTGGATACACCAAATGGGTTTTTATTAGGTTTTTAGGGGATGTTTTTAGCATTTTTAGGGTTTGGTATAAGGAAATTTGTTTGATTTGTTTGAAAATTGAGTTTTTTGAATGAAGTTTGGGTTTGTTTTAGTCTCAAATCAAATTTTCAGACAAATTTTTCATGTTTGGATACACAAAATGTGTTTTTTTGGGAGATTTGTGATTGGGTTGTTACTTGTTAGGGTTTTTAGGTTTTTTGGGGTTTGGAATGAGAAAATTGGTTGATTTGTTTGAAAGTTTATTTGAGTTTGGTTGAGTGAAATTTAGATTGTTTTTAGTGTGAAATCTAATTTTCAGAGAAATCTTTCTTGTTTTATATACAAAAAATTGGTGTTTAAGAGATTTCTTTGCTGGTAGATGATTGGGTTGTTTGGGTTTTTATGGTTTGGAATGGCTAAATTGTAGGTTTGTTTGATAATTTGATTTTTTCGGACTGTTTTAGCTGTTGGTTACAGTCTGAAATCAAACTTTTAGACAAATTTTCCAATTTGAACATCCAATTTTGATATTTGTGGGTATTTTTGGTGAATTATATTTGGGTATATTAGGTTTTTAAGGTTTGAAGTGATTAAGTTGCTTGTTTTGGTTATGATTTAATTTTTTTTAATTTTGTTTTAGATTTTTGTGAATTTACGCGTTCTTTTTTACAATTTTTCCACTTTATGCCTTCAGGTTTGGATTCAGGCTCCGTTTTTTGCTGAATTAAAACTCGTTTTGTGCTACATTACATCAATTCAATAATACTTTATAACACATTTATCAATTCTAGCAACAAACTGAATTTTTCAAGTTTTCGCAGGTTTCGCCGAATAACCCAAAAAAGCACAAAAAGAAAAACTTAATGTTTCCATCTTGTAAAAATCATATAAAATATGTCAAAATTGTTGTAACAACCTGTTATTAAAACCAGTATAATAAAACCATAAAAAATAACTCAATTAAAAATAAAAAAAACACAAATTTCCTCTCAAACAACCAAAAAACAAGAAAAATAACTTTTTATAACCATCAAAAATTAAACTCAACCACATTTCATCAAAATTCACCTAAAAAACAATAAATCAAACCCCCAAAACACCTTTTACTTCTAATTTCACTCAATTACACCCAAATCCAACATAACACCAATAAATATTTAGTGTATTAAGCTCACTTTTTTTATATATATATACTTTCCTTACTTGCCCAGAATGATTAAGTGACAAACACATCCTTTATAAATAATTCATGATACAAAACAACTTGAAAAAATCAAAGAAAAAAATTCATTTCCACCACCGAAATGTGTTTTCCCTCAATATCTCTAAGAGTTATTAAATAAATCATTCATCATTTCTTAATTCCCATCAAAAAAATAATAATTTCATTAATTTTACTTGAAAAAAAATAAAAAAAGGAAAATATCTTAATAATTACTCACATTTTCTATCACCTATGAGTCTAAACTAAAAATACAAAAGTTAAAAGTTGATTTTTCTCCCTGTTTTAATCAACAAAACCAAGAATTTCTCATTTATCCTTGTGAAAATGACAATAAGTCATTAAAAAAAATCCATTTTTACATTCATAAATCAACAAAATTCAATTTTTGACTGAAAATTTATAATTTTTATTAATTTTAATTCAGATATTTATAATAAAATTACAATTATAAATGAGTGTAGTATTAGGGTGTGTAAATAAGAGTAAAATTCTTATCTTTGTTCCCAATGAACTTTGCTGATTACTTGATATTTACAAAGTGAAAAAAAAAAATGTTTTTTTAAATTTTTAAATTTGTTAAATTTTTAAAATGTTAAAAAGGGAAATTAAAATAATTTTTATTTACTTAGTTAATTATGACATTAATAAATGAATTGTATAATCATTTCAAGTCATTTTCAAGGATACAAATTGTGAGTTTTGTCAAGGTTAGTATTTAGTATTTAGTAATGAAGAAATTAATTTTATTATTTTTGTTTTAGAATAATATTTGTCACCAAAAATGAAAATAAACAAAAATTTAAATTGATTTTCCATGAAATGAGGAAACAAAGCTGGAATAAACAAAAAGAGTTTTAAATAAATTGTTATAAACAAATGTTGATTTGTTTTTTCTTTTTGTTGGAATTTTGGGGTTGGTTTTTTTTCTCTTTTTTTTTAAGGTGGTAAATGAAGGAATTAAGAAATTTGTTTTGATTTTTTTGGGGGGGTTTTGTGTGATTTCATGAGTTAACATGTTTTTTAACATCTGTAACAGATGGAATGAATAATTTTCACATCTAAAAACCACTTAATGTTGATATTCAGTCATCAATTTTAATAAAAACATGTTTTAAACTTATTTCTGTGTGTTTAATAAATGAGATATCAGTTTTTCCTATTTATATACAAGGAAAAAATAACCCTAACTAGTGATTTACTACAAAATAAACTGTAATAAACAAGAAACAACAAAATAAATTATCAAAAATCAAGACTAAATATCAAAATATCAATATCAAATATCAATAATAAAAAATCCACCAAAAAAATAATAATAATATAACAAATCACCACCAAAAAACACCAAAACCCAAAAAATTTATCCCCAACTAACCAGATAAAACCTCACAAAACAAAACAAACCTCCAAAAACCCTCAGAAAATCACAGAAATACCGATTTCCTACAAAAAACACATCCAAAAACCACCAAAAACCAACACTTTCCTCGAAAAATCACCAAAAAACTAAACCACCACCAATAAAACACCAAAAACACACCAAAAAAAAACCCAAACCCAAAAATCATCCCAAACAAACCTCTCAAAAAAAAACAAATCACCACCAAACACCACCATAAACTCCCACCAAAAAATTAAACCAAATTACCAAAACCAAAAATACCCAGAAATAAAACATCAAAACATCAAAACTCCAAAAACCCACCAAAAACCCCTTGGAAAAAAAAAAACCAAAAATTCGCCCGAAATTTAAATTTCCAAATATTTTTTTTTACACTAGAAAACACTTGCAAAAAAAAAAAATATTTGTTTTAAAAAAAAAAAAAAAAACTCTTTGAAATGCCCGGCCCGTGATGAAATCGGCGTGAAAGCCATGCGGGCCGAAACTTTTTTCGGGACTGCCTGACTCGGCAAAGTTCTATAGCTCATTCGACTCCCTATGACATTTAACCGGCACCGCACGATCGTTTTTCAATCATCATCACGGTGCAATCGAGCGAGTATAATGAAATAAAATTATGTATGGTGCTTGTTTGTGCATACATTACCTCGCTTCCCGTTCGGAGCCTCCGCTCGGGCCGCCATCTTCTCTGGGATCATCTCATCACTTTTTATACGGTGTGAGAATTTAGGAATAAACTGTGTGACGTCAGAGAAAAACAGGAAAAACACCGCGGGCGATGCGAATCATGACGTTTGTTTCGTTTAATCCCGGATCCAAGAATGGATCCCGGGTGCATTCATGGGAAAATGGTGTCGTTTTTGAAATTTTCTGTCGAAAACTCGATTTTTGTGTATTATATTATACAAATGGAATAAAATTCGATTTGATTTCTTTATTTTCAACATTTTAACGTATTTATTTTTTGTTCGAAACAAATTAATACAAAAAATTCGTTGGGTGACGCCGTGAAACGGGAAAATTCAATAAATTGTTTATAAAATTTTTTTTTATGTTTTAACATAATTGTACAAATCAATTATCACTGGATGAAAATACACCGGTAGAAAACAGGATGATGAGCGTAACGATAACGACGGCAATTATGATTAGGATAAGCCACATTTTGATATTTTTACATCGCATTTTCCGATGAATTTTCTTGGAATGACTACTAAACATATTCGCCTGAAAAACACAAATAAAAATCAAAAAAATCGCAAAAAACTAAAAAAAAAAACAATTTCACTCACAGATGATTCTAAATCGGCAGTTTTTGATAATAAATTATCTAAATTTTCTCCTCTTTCCATCACTTTTTCCACATTTTGCAACATGATTCCCTTCACATCTTCCACCTGTGACTTTAATTTCGACAAACCATCGCCCGTTTCACCTTTAGAAAACTTTTCCTACAAAAAAAAAAAACAAATAAAAATCAAAAACTTAATCACAAATTTCTTTTTTTTTATTATAAAATCTTGATTTTTATTTACCATTTGCTGCTGCAAAACAAATTCGAAATCTCTATCTAGTTCACGATAACGCGCCGTTATCGCTCGCGTAGCCAAAGTTGATTGTGTAAATCGCGACCGGATCTAATAAAACGCCCATTAAAACATTTTTTTACATTTTTATAATAAATTTCCGATCAAACCTCCTCTAAAAAGGCGTATGGAATTCTTCTTCCGAACTCTGAATCGGCGATACACAAATAAACGAGTCCATTTTCCACCACCACGTGAACCAAAAAACTAAAAATTTAACAAAAAAAATTTTTTTCATTAAAAAATATGTTGAAAATAATTAATTTCGATGTTTACTTGTCCGATGGGTATGTTCCTTTCGTGTTTTGATGGCTCGGAACGTTTTTTAGGATGTTTTCCGATATAATTTCAAACATCCCTTGACCATTTTGATGGCTGACTAGAATTACGGTGTCTTTCGCGATGCAACTGAACACGATTGTCATGATTTGGTTTTTCTTGGTTTTTTAAAGGTGTGTTTTGAATTTTCAATTACGATATACCACTCGGTGATTAAGTGTGTAAAAAATTAAACAGGTGCAAATGGCTTAAAACTCGCCCACCATCATATGACACTTAACTGGTTACTTCCTTCCAGCTGCGGGAAGGAGTGGCGTGACATCTGGTGGTGGAAAATTCAAGTTTTTTTTTTTTTTATTGAAAATTTGTTTTATTATCGATAAATGTATAAAAATACATGAAATGGTTATTTTATGGGTATAAATAGTATATAAAATTAATAAAGTTGCATTTTAGGGGATATTTATGTAGATATGTTGTTAGTAACCTCTTTTTTTTTCGTTTTATACGAAAAAATTGTTTTATCGCTTTTTTTTGCTGAGAAACGCGGAAATTTGGTTTTTATGATAAAATATAATTTTTAAAAAATATAAAAGATCGTGTTTGCGTTGAAATTCGTTACATTATCACACAAGAACACTTGCAACAACACTTGCATTTACTTCCTTTAGGCTGTTCTAGTAATGGAAAACATTCATCTGCCTGAAATTTAATTTTTTTAATTATTATTTTTATTTTATTTATTATTTTTTTTTGTTAAAAAAAATTGTATTTACATAATTTTCCACATTTTGCGCTGTTTTAATCGCTGCAAATTCATCTCTTTCATAAGCTTTACTTCCAGCTCTGACCAAATGTTTCGCGACATCTTCAACGTCCGATTGCAATCTCGCTCTGTTTGCTCTCGTTTGTTCTTACGTCTGTGAAGTTGGCTCACCAAGGTTGTCAGAATTTCTCCAAACGTTAGTTCTGGTTAGTTCTACGTTAGTTCAT
>JAQFZO010001043.1:0-18400 GCA_034695885.1 Geophilus flavus | reverse complement strand
GCACTCGATGACTTCCCAGAGCGATCGCGAGTTGTCGTTGCCTTCCGACAGATGGCAGATGTGCCTAATGCCGTCGGGCACAATTACTGTACATGAGAGTTTTGGTGTTGAAAGAAATTTATATAGTTTTTTCGATTGTGATTTGTCCGATCTAATGAAGCCGAGTCAACTGATGCAAAAAAATCTTTTCTGAAATTTGAATGTACTGTAGTACCGAAAATACATTTTTATTTCTTTACTGATTGAATGTATTCTGTGTATTCTTGAATTTACGAGAAAAAATTTTGGAATCACACTTGTACTATTCGGGAATGCAAACGACAACGTTTGCAACATGAATCTGGCGTAAAATTATAATCCAGGTTGGCCTGGTGCAGGAGCCAAAGTCGTGAGTACAGAATTGGAAAACAACTGGATGGAATTTCATTTTTTGTCGTGATAGATTAATACGCTGGTCTCCTGTAATACGCTGGTTTCCTGTAATACGCGGGTCTTTAATAAAGCGCGGGGGGGAAACTTAATTCTGCAATCAGTGAGCGGGTGCACTATTAGAGGATTGATAGTAATTAAATTTTTTAAAGAATGTCAAAATAAAATCAGTCAGTGGTTTGGTTTTCGAGTGATTATGCAGGCGAGCGAGACCATTGGTTTGCTCGATGCTGATTGGGCTGATTCGAATTAGATGGTTAGAACACGGGAACTTGATACGATCATCATGACATGATCAAAACGTGCGATAATGAAATGGTCACGTGATTTTAATGTTAAATTTACTTGTAAATTTGAATCCAATTAGATGTAATATTACAATTTTGAATTAAGTTTATTTTTAGTGGCTTGATTTATTTTTTTCTATATATTATGAGAGAAATTGCGGATATTTTTAATCAGCCAGTTAAAAAACAATAATGCAGCCAACTGACTTTGATGGCACACCAAAGGCAATAGCTGCGTTCAATCATAGACCTACATGTAGGTCTATGGTTCAATTACTCTCAACTTGTTTCGCTTGTTTCACTTGTTTTGCTTGTTTGCATTGTTGGGTGATTCCAGAATGGGAACCAGTGTTGGTGATGTCACAAAAATTTCATAATCGTGTCAAAAAGCCTATAGTGAGAAATTGTGACATCATTACAACTTGCTCCCATTCTGGAATCACCCAACAATATAAACAAGCGAAACGAATGAAATAAGTGAAACATCCTGTGAGTAATTGAACGCAGCTACTGTTAAAAAAAAGTGGCCAAATTCTTGCAAAATTTTTGTGTAAAAAGTTTTTTGCTGGGTACTCAACCAAGCCAAGCTTGTCTTAACAACAATGCAATATGGTGTGATTGCTTCGATAAATTTTGGGATATCAAGTTTAGGTAATTTAGCGCCGCTATTTCAAAATTTAAGTAGTGCAAACACGCTACTGATATCGCTTTTTGTCCTTTACTAGTTTAAATTGATACCTTTCCACAACTTTAACTTTCTTACAGAAAAAACAATTTTTTTGAAAAAATAATTTCTCAAAATTTACTTAAAACAATGACCATACACAACTGCAGACTGAACAATGGAAACGCGATGACCAAATAATTCATCACAATTTAATATTTACTAGTCTAATTTGAGAAAAAAAATCTTCTCTTTACAAAATCCTTTTCATAAAGAAAAATAAAAACATAAAAATAATAAAGTTCCCTCCTTTTGTAGGTTAAAACAAGTTGAAACCGCCATACAATAAAAATGAGTAAAACTTTGAGTCGCACCAAAGGGACGATTACGAGTGTGAAAAGTTGTAAAAACAGTTAGTTGGAAACTCAGCCAAGCGGCCATTTCACATTTCACAACCACCACAACGACGACGACGACATTGCACTTTTCACTTTTCTTCCTTTATCCACATAGTTTTCAATAGATCCTCATAAATCATCCGCCTTGAATAGCTGGCAAATAGACTCACTCGCCATCGATAAGAAAACACCAAACAACTACATAAACGTCCACTCTCTTATCTTGCAATTTCAAACTTGTTCATTTTCCATTAAAAAGTCAACTCAAAAAAATGAAAAATGAAATCAGTAAAAGGGGGATATTCTTTGATCTGTGGGGTAACCTTAGGTCAAAAATTCTTGTTTTGTTGTAATCAACAATTAAGAAAAATTAAAAATGTTACTATGCTTTGAAGTATTGGCTATCATAATAAATTAATGGATTTTTTCTAATGCATTTCTGGATTGCGTAAAAAAAAAATCAAAACACATGCTTGTGAAATGGTAAATAAAATATGTTAGCTCCTTTATAATCCGTAATGTTTTGGGATCATATTTATGTAAAGAAATTAAAGTTTGGACGCAATGGTAAATTTGGAGACGGTGGTGGCGCTGTAGTCATTTTTAATGGCTGCTTTCATGAACGCACTAATTGTTTTGTAAATCAATAAATTAACATGTTTTTTTGTATAAAGTAAGTTTTTTGACTTGTACAAATAAAGAATATGATGGCCAATGTTGCCCCCTGTCAACACTTCAAAGCGCAACAAGCATATTTACATATTCAGTAAAATCGCAGAAAATTTTTTTAAGAAATCCCAAAAATGAATAGTAACCCATTCTGGCGGTTATGTTTATTTCAGTTTCATTTCAGTTTAACAAATCAACAATAAAGACGCCCAACCGGGATGGGGAGGGGGAAGACTTTGACCAGCCCCATTTTTTATAAGGTGCACGTACGGTCCAAATTTCATGCAAATTTTCCAATTACTTAAAAACTTATTCAAAAAAAAAAACAAAAAAAAAAGTAAACCGCACAAAATATACGGATTTTCTGAAACTTTAAATTCCGTGAAAAATAAATTCCCACCATTCCCTCCTTGACGAGTGACGTGTATCCTTCGCTTCGCATTTGCACAAACTGCACACGGGCACACACACACTTGTGCCGCAGCCATTTGCATGTCACTTGCGACTGTCGTCGCTCTTAGGCACACGAATTAGAATGCAAATTGGTTCCAAAGCTCGTTGCCATGCCAGCGAAACACTAATGTCACGCAGAGAGAAAAAATCAGAGAAAACACACACATACCCTCTCTCACCAACCATTTTCATTCAACAATTTATTCACTATTAAACCCCAGTGTTTTTCCAATGTGAAAAATAGATGGGTAACGTGACTCCATCGGGTTCCATTATTCAATCACACCCGTAAAACGTCTCAATTTGTGACGATTGGCTTTTCAATGACCAATTTGACAATCGAGCGCGACTTTAATCCCCCCGTGCGTTTCGTTTGTTAAAACGGATCAAATTCATCGAGAAGCGGCGATTGACAACTGAATAAATACGCGTCATGTCATGTCATGACGGATCAGCAAACAAACAACCGTTATCGCACGCGACCCGACTTAATATTATTGCAGAGAAACAAAACGCGCGTTACGGATTACCGATTGTGAATTTACAGTATGAGAGAGAACGCTCGATTCCATCACAATTAAACCACAACATCTGCTTTTGACACGGCGTCCCTCTCGATTTGCTACTTTAAACATTTCTATTCATTTGCATTCCTGGCGTCGCGGACATCTTCCGTTTTATACGTGGTTTGAGGGGGGTTTTGGTGTTTGGTGAGGAAAATTAAATTTTTAAGATCAATCAAATTTTTATTTGGTTTTATTATTGGATATACTGTATGGTTGGGTTGAGTTGGGTTTAATTTGAGTTTATTCTAATTTGGTGTTATTAATCGGGTTTTACGATTGAGTTATCTGAATTCATACGATTCGGTTAGTTTTAGTTTCGTATTGATTGGAAGTGATGTTAGGGTTATGAATGGTTGATGGTTTTATTTATTTATTTATTTATCTATTTATTATTTTTTTATGAATTTTTTTTTGGGTTTGGAGTTTGAAAATACGATGATGGCAAATATGAATATTCCATTTCACGCCCGTTTCCGATGACCGGTTCATCCATTTTTTGGAAAAAAAAATATTGATTTGTGTTATGACGGAGTAAAACGTCGACTTTGGGGCGCTCGGACAACCCACTTCCGGTTGGATTGCTTTGCGGAAATTTTACCACGAGTTACTTCGGCTCGTTTTGTGAGAATTTCGAAATTTTTGAATTGTTACACAGACCGGAAGTTGGTTAAAAATTCAACACGAAATGGTCCGCAAGTCATCAGTTGGGGATAAGCTTTCCCGCAATACTCGAATGAGAGGAAATTTTCGTTTTTAAAGCGCCGGGAAGACACACTTCCGGTTATATTTTTTTCCTTAAAATTTTCATCTCGAGTTACGTCAGCTCGTTGACCAAACCGGAAGTTGGTTTTAAACCCGCCCGAAAACGGTCTCTGCATCATCACTTGGGGATGAGCTTTCCCGCAACACTCGAATGAGAGTAAATCTTCAAATTTTGAGCGCTAGGAAGGGTAACTTCCGGTTGCATTTTTCCCCCAAAACTTTACCACGAGTGACTCCAACTCGCCTACTAAGACCTCGTAAATATTCGAATCATCAACCCAAACGGAAGTTTGTTTAAAACCTGCCCAAAAACGTTCCGCGCGTCATTAGTTCATCACTCTTGAATCACGACTTTCGATCGCACCGAGGTCGAAGCTTGCAAATGAGAATGACCACGGCCATCATTTGCATTTTTATTTCCTCTATCTCTCTCGCCCCCATCCCCCGTCCCCAAGAGAAGCAAAACCACAAAACACGCGTTTCCACAGTCCACTTAATTATGCACGTTGTTAAAGTAATAATTTAAAAAAAAAAAGTTTATTGAAACGCGATCTTCGCCGAGTTCGAAATTATTAATCACCCACAAGCATTAATTTCCCAATCATGTGCACACGACTCATTAAAACACTGGCTCGCATCACAATTTCGCATTACAAATCAATAGCTGATGAAGCATTTTAAATGCTCGCACAGCAAAACTACGTCTGCCGAGGTAATAAAAAAGCTCTGATTACCACTCGCAGCACATAAAAAAAACTTTGCATTTTATCAGATTTTTCCTCTTCCAAAAAAAAAAACCGTCTTCGTTTCGCACCCGCCTCGAAACTCGGGATGACACGTTTTCCATCTCAGTTCGAGGGCAATATCCCACCATCCCAATCGGATGCTTACATTTTTTCCCCTCTATTCCATACATTCTGCACCATAAAAACCTTTTCTCCCAAACTACCAATTTCACGGTTACACCTTCCCAACAGATGCAACATGTCACAATACTTTTTCAATCGTTCCATACCTTTTTCTTGCTGCCTTTGCAAACCCAATGCCAAAATCCCATGCTTCCACACACAGCACTTCGTTTATCACGTGGTACAGGTCGAACCCCGTTATAGCGAATTTATTCGTAGTAGAGAGTTTACGCACTGAGGCTCTTACAAAGTTATAGTTATAAATTTACACTTAAAATCTGTAATGCTGGCTGGCCTTATGACTTTATAATCCTAGCTTTTAAAATTGCGTTGATCAAATGAAAAATTTAAAGTTATATAATAGACTCACCCCTTTACAAATGGCGACCACCACACACAAAAAAAAAAGGTGTAATAAAGGAGTTGTTTTACACACTGCGTCCTGTGGGCCACAGGCTGTGGCGTACACCTTTAAAGGTGTAATGCATATTTCCCAGAGTGTACACCTTTAAAGGTGTTATTATACACCCTTTTATGGGTGTAATTACGATTTCAGTGTATAATAACTCCTATAAAAGTGTGTATAGTATTATTTTACACCTATAAAGGTGTATGCCACAGGAATATTTAAAACACCTTTTTTTCTATGTGTGCATGCTGTCTCACTCTAATGTTAACTGTGTAAATCATTTCATCTCTAGCACCAATTCTGGAAACTTTGAACTGATTTAATTGATTGTGTAAGTGCTAAAAACAATTAATATGTATTAAAACTAGCTATTCTTGTACAGTAATTGAAATTTCAAGACCAGAGTTGTAACCTATAACTATAACTTCTAACTATAACAGGCATCTTTTTTTCCTCGAACTCTCTAATAATGAGAATGTTTCGTTATTATGAAAAAGAAAAAGCACGAGAAACCACAAAGAATGGGCCATGACAAAATAATTTTTTGTTTACCAATCATTATTAACCATATAAACCAAAAAAAGATTGTTTTGGTCAGGAGTCGAACCGATGGATGCAACGAACGTCGAGAACCGTTAAAAATGGTGTTTAAAAAGGATTCCGACAATCTCGAAAGTTGTCGACAAAAATTTACTGTTTGGTAAACGTATGTATGCTACAGGACAAAAGGGTGTAAAACAACTTTTACTTCTTTGGATGTACTGTGTGACCTGGGTGATTGGCAGAAACGACGCAATGTAGATGGCAAAAATTGCAAAAATCGATATTTTCGACCGGAAATGTCGTTATGACGAGAAAAACGGCATTTCCTGTTCGTATTTTTGTTCTTAATAACGAAATTTCGCTATATCTCGAAATTTGTTATATCGAGGTTCGACCTGTATTGAAAGAGAGAGAGAGACAGAGACAAGACCTTGGGCAAAATTCCACGCCGCACAAGTCCAATCAAAAACGGAAGTCTCTCTTAATTGCTAATTCCGGGGTCCAGATATCTGGTAATCACTGGCAACCGACTTACTCCATTTTTTTATTTTTTTTTGGGATGAGTTTTACTCGAGAATATGTTTTCGTTCCATTTAATTTTATTTTATTTCCTAAATGGAAAAAAAGTGGGGTGGGGGGTTAGGGTGAGTTTTGTTTTTCTGAGTAATTGAAAATGGCCTTTTTGGGTAATGTTAAATAACTGTGATTAAAATTAGTGCGTGGTAATCATGGAATCCAACGTCGGACGTGAGCAGAAAGAGTATATCAAGGGGGAATTAGAGTAATGGAACTCGCCTCTATCATCACCGGAGTTAGTGTTTCGTAAAATTAATGGTTTTTACAGTTTTCATACCAATTTCCTTAATCTTTTATTTATTTTTTTATTTTTATGGAATTTTAATTTGAAGGTTTTATGATAGCGAGTTGGAGTGAAGAGATTATAATGGTTTAGGCCTGGTTAATACCCACGAATGACATTGTAGAGTTGAGAATTTAGTAACCCTAACTTAGAAAGTCCCTAGCTGACTGGAAACCAAACAGTCCAGTTCTCTGGTGTTCAAATGAGTCAATTTTAGAGAAACGCCACTATCAGAGGTAACCAAAGCTAACACTGTTTACATGGTCGTAATATTACGAGTTACATCGGCAGTCCAAGATGGCTGCTATTTTCCGTGTGGTCGGAATGAGGAGAATTTCTGCGCATGTACATATTCACAATATTCTACCCTATTTATATGGTTTACATCGCTATCACAATATTGCGACCAGGTAAACATACGGTATTGTACATTAGCGAATGTTACCATCCCTATATCAGTGTTATAGTAGAAATAGAGGCAGCGAGTAAGAAAGTGACCACACGCTATGAAAGCTTAACCTAGAGTGATTTATTCATCAAATGTAACCGATAACGACAGCTCTGCATCACCCAGCCGATAAAGAGCATGCGTGCGTGCAGAGAACTTTCCAGAAGTAGAAGTAGAACGTAAGAATCTGATAAACGCTTAAATTTAGGCTTAAATTGGCATCATTGACAAGTAATGAAGCTCAATGACAATTACTAACAATGCTGCTGCAAACTATCAACAGCAACTCGAAAAGGCGTGTCTGGATTCAGTAGCAGCAACACATTGTGTGATTTTTAATTTAACGTTTGTTTTTCGATGAACGTGACTCATGTCGACATATATTCGTATAAACTATACGTGTGATTTTTATAATCACGGTTCTTTTTTGACGAACGTGACACGTGACATGTGCCGACCAATGAATCAGAAATTCATAGGTCGACAAGTCGACACATCAACACGTTCATGGTTTTTGGGTCGTGCAAAACCTCTAATAGCTGCCATTTTATTCTCGGTAGCACTAAGAGAAGTAGTAACGTTTTACATATAAAACACGAACTTTATAGAACAAAGCATTGCCATCTCGTGGCGTAATGTAATAATAAATTATACTAACACTAACGCATTCGAATACGAAACGGTCACTTTAATAATAATTATAAAACTATTTAAACAAAATACTAACATTCATACAGTTATACAGTATTACATCACTTTGAATAAATTCTTTTTTCTTTCCAAAATACAATCAAATGACACAATAAAAAAAATTAATAAGCATAAGATGTTATTAAAATTTTTATTCTTGCAATGTCAGACTCAGGTTTTTTGGTGGTATGTATTTCCAAACAAGAGCGCTAGATGCGATTTCTCGCTATCATTCATGCATGGTGCACATTTCAAATGCACTCTTACATGCACCCATGTCTGATCATCGCAGCAAGATAAGCACAAACCACTCGCATCGTGCTACGAGAGGAGGAAAAGGAGGAAAGAAAAAAAAAAGAAAAAGAAATTCGATGAACCAATCGCGAGAATTCATAAGAGCAGTAATGCGATACAAATCTCCACTTGCCGGTGCAGCGCACCCATGCATTACGACAGCAAGAAGTATTGAAATTCAACATTATACACACAAATTCCAACTTGCCACTATTGAATATCTAAGAATCGCTTTCTTCTTCTTCTTCTTCTTGCCACTGCTGGTGCTGCAGGAAAGAAAGTTTTTTGGTTTTTTTTATTTTTTTTGAAGTCTTCGATCCCGGTGGCAATTTACAAGGCTTTTCGTTGCCGTTGCCAATTAAAAGGGTTGAATCCTCACGCCTTTCGCACCATTGCCTTCATAAAGTAAAGGAAACAAGACACCGATTTCTGTCGCCATAGAAAATGCTTCGGCTCCTCCCTCGACAAGCTGTTACGTCCTCATTTGTCTGCCAGTGTTTGCGAGAGAAAGAAAAAGATGCGACACTCTCATTTTGGCAAAATTAGAAAAACAAGCCGAGTAATTACCGGCTCAGCCTCACTACCCACATAAATTATCCCTCGACACAAACACCTATTTAAAAATGCCCGTCGGTTAATCGAAAGAGCGAATGCGCCAAGTGGTGAGGGCTGCGGAGTTTGTCCTTAGCTGCGATGTCGCAATGTATGGATGATGAGATGATTTAAGTGGCTGAAAAGTCTCCTTTCAAGTAAAATCAATCCTCCTGATTACATTAAAATTAATATCAGCTGGATGTGAGTTGTATTTTACGAATTTAATGGAGTAAGAGCGTCACTGGTGTCGAAATTGAGCATTAGTTACTGTACAAATAATTTCTAGGATGATTCGAGTGCCCTCTTTAGTTCGATACTACTGCAAAAGGCGGAATGCGGAATGTACTAAAAAACGAAAATAATCTTTATTGCTACATATGACTCTGTAAAAAATGATAGGTACCGTATACCCAGACTGACTGACTTTGGGGAATTACATCAAGTTTCTAAGATTTGAAAATATTTTAGTAAGATTTTTCATGATTTGCATATATTTTCAACGATTTTTCTGAGTTTTTAAAGGATTTTCGGGATTTTGAATTATCTTTAGGGAATATTTTAAACATTTTGTGGTAAAAGATTTCGGATTTTCATGCGATTTTTGAACCGCTTGGACGAAAATCTTTCAAATCCTCAGAAAATCCTTCAAAATTATCACAAAATTGTTCACATTTCCATAAAAAACGTATTTTCAAGATCATTAAAATCGGGTCGAAAAATCTTCCTAGAAATCCTTTAAAATTCCAGAAAAATCTTTCAAAATATACAGCATTCTGCTTTTTGTATACGGTATTCCACTCCAAACTATTCTGGTTGAGCCTTTTGAGCACAACTATTGACGAATTTATCGAATTTATGGAATTCGTGGCTTTCGCTCAAAGTGACTTTTATTATTAATATTTCACATCAAAAATACAAGCGCATTTTAACTGCTTCATTCTTAGTAGTAGCATAGCTCCATAAAAATAAAAGAAAAAAAAAGATTAACCCAACAAAAACACACGGTACTCGATATTGTTTTCCGATGTGTGCGAGTCCCACCGAAAACACGCCAGGAATTGAATTATCTCGTGCAATAATCGAATGAAACAACACACCCATAATCACCCACTCTTACAACTTTGCTGAGAAACTAAAACAAGCAGAAAAATATTCCATAAATTTGGCACAGGGAGTAAAAAAGAAAGAAAGAAAGAAAAACATTCATCTGCGGTGGTTGGTACCACTTTTAAATTACACCCAATAAAAATTTATTGTGAAGGCTTCTTTTTTTACGAGATGGGCAATTTATGACTTCTTCTTTCATCCATCCTCGAGGGACGGTCGGAGGGTAGTATATCTTCTTAAATAAGATGATATACACCCATCGGTCAAAGCATTAAAAGGTCACTTTCATTTCCCCTCGCACGCAGTGAAGAATACGACTCACTCGTCACTCGGCATCATTGACGTGTTGTAACATTTGTCGCAATTACAAATTCCATCCCTCGTGTGTCCTCTTTTGAATAATCGCTTTTGCTTCGTCGGTGCTACACCAATAACTGATGAACGTGTGAATTCCTAACGTAGATGAAACTGAATTGCTATTTAGTAAATTGAGTTGTGGTTGTGAATGTTCATGGTGAGTCGATAAATAATGCGGAGTACGTTGCTACCATCAAAGATGATACATAGACATACAGTAATAATATAATATACAATTATAGGGTGTTTCAAATAAGTCTAACCAGGCATTTATTTCAAAAACAATTAAAGTTATCAAAGATCTGTTGCAGCCATTAAATAGGAAGTAGTAGGTGGCGAATCCAATGGTATTAGTAAATTTGACCTTTGACCTGAGCTTCAAGGTCATCTGTATTCTATCTCGAGAACCGTGATAGATAGAATGAAAAAGTCAATTAGAAAGTTGTAGAGCACCTCAAAATAAGCCTAGAAATGATGATACTTTATATCTTTAGTATGGAATAATTTTGAAAGAAACAGAATTGAAGTTGCGTATAAGTTAGCACCAAAATGATGGTTTCAGACAATTTACTTAAGTTGCATTTGAGAACAAAGTGATGGCAGGATGAGGAATAAAGAACTGTGAGCTAAATCCAATGGTGACCTCAAACTTGGCTTTTGATCTGAATTAAAGGGTCTGAAACTTGTAAACAATTTCAATTGACTTTTTCGCTCTTTCTATCACGGTCGTCAATAATAAATAAAACACTCATCCAATTTGGACTCTTTCTTGCGCTTTAATACATCTTACCAGTAATTAGACTGGCGGATGAATATCACAAACAACAAAATCCTAGAACTACTTTCTGTGACCTCACAAAAAATAATCCTCGACCAAATCCTATAGGATTTTTGTGACATTCCCATCCATCATAAATTCCCTGAAAATTACTTGCGAAAATGCGCCATCGAATCGATTTAATTATATTCCATCTCGAGAAAAATCAGTCGACCTTAAACTAATTACTCGCACTCATTTACACCATTTGCAATCGAGCTTGTCTCCATATCGCTCCTTTTGCTTCGTCGTTCGACTGAAAACAAACAGCAAAGCCTTCGCTTATCGGTCGTGCCATTATCCTTTACTCTATGTAAAAATATTCTCCATGTACATGCTCAAGTCGTTTTTTAACAAAGCTTATCGACTTGCTTAATAGTCATCGTCGAGTTTAGCTATTCAAAATCGATTCCATTTTTCAATGGTGTTACACGCGTGTCACTGGGGATACAAAGTCGAATGGCTTCAGCTGTTAAAGCGTGTTAATTAATAGCGAGAGTGACGGGAGTGAGAATATACTCCGTACTTGCCCTTTTCATTAACGTAATGAAATTTGCCTCGGGTCAAAAATGGTACTTCCGGTCGGATTATTATCTTCAAATTTTGGATTAACAATGTTTCGGGCGTGTAATAGATGTTGGGGGGGATTTTTTGGGTTTTGGATAACCGGAAGTGGGTCTCAGTGACCTAGAAACTTGGTGAAATTAAATAAAATTGATATTAGAACGGGGAATGTGGGGTAAAGCGCACTTCCGGATGGCGTCTGTTTGTTTGTAACCGTAACAAAGTATAAATCACTAAGGCAAGTGCGACTCGGGTTCAACAAATAGTACTGTAGTAAATGAAAAAGGTAAAACTGTAAATTCTCATCATCATATACAAGCAAACAAAAGGCTTTGTGTGACCGTTACTGTAAAAAATATGATTTTATAAAAATTAAAGTTAATGTCAGCAAAATCTGATTTAAGCTTTAAATGGCGGCAATGGAACGATACGGAATACGTCGAAAACCGATTTGAGAAAAAGTGGTTATGCAAATTTTATTGATAACAATTCATCAAAATGGATGCCACTAATGGCAAAATTCGAAAGGCGAAATCCTACTGTAAATACACCATAATTATAGTCTTTTAAATTGAACCTTTACTTTAACTTTAATTTCCCTAAACTCATATTTTTTCCGAAGTGTTAAAAAAACTCTCATTAAAATGTCTAATTTAACTAGACATTTCAATGCGAGAGTTTTGTTTTTTTACTAAAGATATCCATGAAGATGTTTCCATGTAGAATATTTGAGTACTGAAAAAATATTAGCTGATTTTATGACTAACGTCCGCCGAAGTAAATCTACCGTAGTAATTTCAAACTAACAAAAAACCAACCGGAAAAAGCCAAATCATCCATTGGGAATCACCCGCACCCGGCATCGGTGCCATAACGAAGAATATTTACGGTAATACCTCCCCCCTCATAACACCGATAAAAATATCGAGACGACCGGACCATCACTCCTTTGAAAACAAACAAACGTAGAGTCGGGTCCGGCGAGCTTTACCCGTTCGTTCGTTCGTTCGTTCGGTGCTCAAACCTGATGATGTAATCCATCATAGCAAAGAGGACACTAAGCTTTAGCGTGTCACATCTGTTAATCTGGACAATCCATCTGTGGGATAAGATCTTCAAAAAGCGAGCTTAATATATATCTGTCTTTGAAATCTCCCTTTGCTGACTGGACCCAAAGAATTTACTACGACTTGAAAACGAGCCAAGAGAATTAGATTGGCCAGATAACTTTATGACATGAAAACACACTTTGCAAATATCCAAACCAGATGAAACTCCAAAGGACCCCTTCAACTGCTTGGCAATCGGCCAACGGATAGGTAAATCAACTCTATCCCCACATCCGAACACAGTATACACCCAACAAATTAATACGATCCGACCCATCATTTTTACGAAGAAGAAGAAAAAATAAAAATTTCCAATACAGGTCGAACCTTGCTATTGCGAACTGAGTAGAAAGTCTAACTTTACCAATGAGAGTATTTACTGATAAACAAGCTGCATTAAAATTAGTTAAGAACTCAGCTGATCATGTCTAAACTAGGCATTGGTAAAGATATTCGTAAACTTTTTTGATGTAGAATATTTGATTACTAAAAAAATTGTTAGCTGATTTTATGACTACGGCTTATGCATGTGCTTGGGCTTCACACTTTGTTTTGACGCATGATTTCCCGATCCAACTTTTTTGATTTTTAAGCGTGCACGCATGCGCATTATCAAAATAAAAGATGGAAGTCCCCAGCACTTAATTAACGATTTTGACTCACTCTTACAGTAAGTGCAAGCGGAAGGGCCCATTTTCTCTGGGCATTATCTAACATTTTTTCAGTACTCAAATATTCTAAGTCAAATAAACCTTAATAAATATCTTTACGAAGAAACAAAACTCTCCCATCGAAATGTCTAGTTTTGGAATGACGAGCTAGGTTCTTAACTAATTTTAATGCAGCTTGGTAAAGTAACACAGTCAAGACATTTATCTTCGATATTTCACGATAATAGTGCCACCAAATGTTAAAAATTTGCTGATAACCTTTTCGAAAGACATTTTTAACCGTTCTCGACGTTTCTCACTCCCATCCGTTCGACTCTATATCAAAAACAATCTTTTTTCTTTTGCTTCATCATTACTCATTACAAACTAATTCACTACAACAAGGTTTTCAGATTAATGAACCCTCATATATATAACAAGTTTCGAGCTGTAAAATTTACAATTTCCTTCCACATAAAAAACTATAGCTCAATATTTCTATTTTCCACATTTTTCCCCTTATTTTTTATTTTTTAAACTTTCCATCTTCTTTTTTTTTCCCCACCAACTTGCTTCATTTTATAATATAGACACAATTTCTCCTCAGATGTATTTGGACATGCCCCAAAGCACCCAACTTCTTAAATCATCTTTTTCCTTTCTGTGGGAATTCAGGTCTGCATTTTTCATACTTCAGTCTCGCAGAGCCCCACGGGAGAAAGAGAAAAGAGAAAAAAAATGGCACAATTTAAAGTGAAAAACACGAAGCGACGCGATCCAATTGCAATTAAGTGCCGTCGAGTAAATCCTAATTATTCCTAATGGAATTAAAACTCACCTTTTAATCTTTGTTTTAATTTTACTTTATTTTTATCTCGTTGCAGTGGTCAAACAATTTTATAAAGTGCAAGTTTATGATGAATTCGTCATCAAAGGGAACATCGCAGTTCTCAAGTGCCACGTACCTAGTTTTGTAAAAGATTACATCACAGTAACGTCATGGCTCAAAGACGATGTGGACATTCATGCATATCCAGAAGCGAGTAAGTCATTTTTTAAATTTTATTTCCTATCTTTATGACATTGAACGACCTTTAAAAAATTATCTTTCGCACTGCAAAAGATTTCAGATTTACAAATGCTAAATTTGATGTAAATTTGTGCACAGAGAAAAATTACACCTTTAAATTTTTTTGTGGCATTCACCTTTATAGGTGTAAAATAACACTACTGTATACATCATTTTATAGGAGTTATTATACACTTAAATCGTAATTACATCCATAAAAGGGTGTATAATAACACCTTTAAAGGTGTATGCTCTAGGAAATACGCCTTACGCATGCCACAGGACGACAGGGTGTAAATCAACTCCTTTTCTTCTGTATGTGTGGGCAAAGCTATACTTTACAAACTTTATTTGCGGCAAAAGTAGCCGTTAAATCAGATTTACATTACATTTACAAAATTGAATTTACTATACACCATTTAATATAATATGTTACTGTAATTGAGATTTACACATCATCTTTCACGTCAATTTCTTACAACTTTACAAATTTAAGAAATCAAATTTAACAATGGACTTGATTTTACATTGAATTTCCTTTTATAAATTTTAAATTTTTTGCAGTGTTGAGCTTGTGGATCGGGGTGATTGTGATGAGGAAATGAATTTATTGGTGCTGTGTTTAGCATTGTCATCCTTTCTTGTTCAGTAGGTTATTTATCCATTCTTGAATACAATTTAAATTATACCAATTTGTAGAAGTCATAACATCCACATTAGAAATAAACTTTACTCTATTCCACTTGACCTACAGTATACTGTAAAATGTAACGCAACAGAATATATCAATTGGGTTCTTGCAAAATTACATCGATTTAATCCCTTTGCTCGTTACCATGGTTGAAAGTGCTCCCACTTAAAGGGGGATCTACAGTAAGAGGAGGAGTGGGAACCACCTACTTACAAAATGATGAATCTAAAGGGTAAGTTCGCACTGGATTCGTGCAGCAGTGAGAATTGAAAGGTGTTTGATTCAGAACGGGTTATCAACCCACGATGTGATTTGGGAAACAGCATAGCAGGTTGGTTTTAATGGCTTTCCCCTAAACCTGTGAAGATGGGTGACAGCCAATCAGCAATTTCACTTACTTACTTCTTGCTGCAATCTGGCATGCACTGTGATCTTAGTATAAAGGTCAAAGATCGGTGCCCAAGCATATCCGAGGTTTTGATTCCTGATGCATCGTGGGATGATTCCACATTTTCGTTTTTTGGTTGGTGACTGCAGGATGAATGAAACAAAATAAAAATGGAGGCAAAGTGGACAGAGCTTCCCATTGTTAAAGACTCAATAATGCTTCATGTGTGATGGTGGCGTGCTGCAAGACTACAGGCAATTTTCACTTGTCTCTTTGACTCCTTACTTTAAAGTGTAGAGCTGCTACTGCTTCACAGCTAAAACTGTATGTTTGTGGTGCTACTAAATACTGCATTAGCAGAAAATTCAACCATAAATAGCTAAAATGTTTATTCAAAAACCTGATTGGCTGGAGGAACAAACAGTCCAGGCCAATATTCTACGCTAAGAGGCTGTGCCAGTGAGTGGTGTGAAACTAAGGTTAGTTTAGTAACTTGATACTAGCAGCAAGAAAGAGAAGTGTTTCTAATGCAACTCCTAAACCAATACTGATTTCATTCTTAGCTGTCAGCAATTATAATAGTTAAAGCTGTGAAATCCGGCCATAGTGAAATATGAACGGCTGTAAGACCAGACAGAAATTATTTTGAGGCTGAACTTTCTCATTTTTATCTTTGTTCTTCTGGTGGTGGTGGTAGTATTATAATGTTTAAGATCCACAACAGCGACTAAAGCCAAACGGGACCTATCAAGGACAAAATGTAACAATTTCTAAATAGTACACATTATTAAAATAGGGCCATTATGTCAAATCAAATTATTTGTTATGCATCAGCCATATTTGAAAATATGACGCATAAGAAAGTACGGCCTGGTTGGGAGGAGCTAAAACATGACACGTGATCACAATCGGCCAATAACAGACTGTAGGAATATAAGAATAAGAATAAATGATAAGTCACTTATTTTTCAAATGAATGCACCTATTGTTTTATTTATTTCTCTTATGTACCTCGGTCGTCTCCAGCGTCTTCCATTCATGTAACTCTGTATAATTCACCCCAACCGTGAATAATGAAACTCGCCTTTTACAGAAGATGACTTACACGTCCTTTCTATACATATTACATCATTTCCTGTGGAATAATCCGTATGTGATCTTGAAGTACAGGCATGGTCACTCAAAGATGGATGACAGTACCACATGTGGCGCTGCATGGTATGGGTAACACTAAAAGATGCACTAGTAAATGAGATTAAGATTGAGTGACATAAGGTTTAACTGTCCCGACAATTTTGCAAACTTCCAATGAAATGTTTTAATTACAATATTTTGTTTGTTTACAATCTAAAAACATGAAAAATGATGCTTTTATTTTTTATAATTTTGCACAAGTCCATGCATCCCCATGGTATTATTTACTGGAAGTCAGCGCAAAAATCACGTTAAACCTTATATGCCGTTAATGTAATTGATTCACAACAATCCATCTAACTGTGGAACAAACCATCGAATAACCGTGCCAAAATTCAAATATGCAACAAATTAGCCCATCGATTCCGATTACTTCCAGCTTTACACATATTAATTTGCTGTAAAAGTGTAAATTAAGGTTTTCACATCTGTAAGTTTATAGATTAAACTAACCATTTTATATCAGATTTAAATTTCGTAAAGGTAAAGTTTAATTTACCGTACACGATCGAAAGTAGACGTAAATTCAGATTTACACATTATCTTTCAAATCAACTTTCTCAATTTAACATTGCCATCTGTTACATTTGAGGTGTAAACAATACCATATAAATTTTGAAAACAAAGAAAACAATAAACATACACCTGATGCTGTGTTCTTTTAATACAGTAGTTCAATCAAAATGTCACCAAAATACAAAAATAAAATGAGTAAGAAGGCATAATTTATTCTACAATAATGCCAATACTCTAAAAACACGTTATCCAACAATTAAAGACAAATTCCTACTGTCAGTTCATCCGGATTGACTTTCTTATTCCAACCCCGTGCGGTCTTCGCCCACTCATGAAAAAATAATATTATTAAGAATTAAACCTCCCCCAACTACTGTTGCCCAAAACATAAATTTAAAAATATTCTATTAAGACTCACCCGAAACCAAAATGCATTATAGATAATAATGTGGTTTCAATGAATAAACCTACAATGCTTTTCGACACAATCGCAACAAATAATACATTTTTGGAGCATGATGGATTTTAATAATTCCATTCCACATACCAAAAGAAGGCAAAAAAAATATAATAATCTGAGCAAAGCAACAACACAAAAAAAAAAGAATTTCAATGTTTCCACCCCCGAGTTTAATCCTAAGCCCATGGCTTCACTGCAATGTTGGATTTCTTCTGGGAAAGAAACATAAGGAAGACAAAAAAAATAGCAGTGCAAACTTTTAATGCCATCTGGCCTTGGGTATTATCTTTATTACTTAGGGGCACACAATAAAAGCCGCACAAACCTAAATTATTCCACCTGGTTTCCACTTTCATTATCATCTTTAATTTATAGCTAATATCAAACACCGTATGCACTTTGTGTGAACGATGTCGCTACTAAATTTAACATGTTTCTTTCTTTCTCCTCCCACCTTTTCTCGATTTCCTTTTTTTTCTGGGAAGATGGGGGGGGGGGTATGTGG
>JAQFZO010001042.1:0-18416 GCA_034695885.1 Geophilus flavus | reverse complement strand
TTAAGTGTATAATAACTCCTATAAAAGGGTGTATAGCATTATTTTACACCTATAAAGGTGTATGCCACAGGAACACCCTTTGTTCTTTGTGTGTATGGGTAAAAAACAATTGAACATTATATGATTATAGTCCAATTTTATTTAAATATCAGTACACAGTTGGTTGGATCGAAATGTCTTAGGGGATGTCAATAAAGAGACTCATTTAACCATTAAATACAATTTCCCTAGGGTTTTATTCAATTTCCTTTCGGCTACCTCATTTAATTTTAGTGACATGTGTCGTAGCAAAAGGACTTAACAGATCCGTTGAAAAACACGTGTCATTTTCACAAAGTAAACAAGATGTTTAAATGTTAGATTATTTGGATTACGAAATTGAAAACACCCATATTCGGAATGATTAATATCGATAACAGTTTTTCCATACCCCTCTCTTGTTAATTTTTCGTATTAATTAGACAAACAATATTGTTCTTGTTCTTGATTGATGCATCCAATTATTTATTCAAACTTGTTTTTACCAAAAAAAAAATCATCATGTGTTGCAGAGAAGGTTAAAGAGAGCTCGGCTCTGAACTATACCAGTATTTGCGGCGACATTCCTGTGTCTTTGAATATGTCTGCGCCAAACCTACAAACTTTATATTTATTTTTATAAGATTTAATGATTTTTTTGGGTCGATAGGTTTAATTGGCTTTGCAAACAAGACCGATAAAAAAGTCACATCTTTAATTTGATCGATTGTACAGAAAGGTTTTGTGTCGTAGATTAAATTTAGTAAATTATTTAGTAAATACAGTCCTATAGTTGTCAATTAATTGTCGACATAATTACAGTCCGCAAATATCAGTTTATTTTCTTTTTTTTACACCCACATACAAACAAAATAATTTGCAACAAATAATTTTTACTTTTAATGGTCAAAATTTTAGTGACATTTCTTTTCACCAATTTTCTCTACTTAGTAATCTGAAACTAGAATCAAAATTATGCAACATAATTAAAGAGAAAATTTTTTTAAAAAATAAAAACTTACTCGTTTGATGGATGTACACAAAGATATCTCTCCCCGATCGATTTGCATTGTAGGTTCCCACAACACGAATGGACTTTTGTGAATATTCGGCTCAAGTCGTTAGTGTTAATTTCGACACACTGCTCCGTTTCACTTCTGCACTGAAAATTTATCACATCCTAAATTAAAAGTAACGTTTTCTCTTTATTAAACTCGTAAAGTATTCGGCAATTCGTGGGGACATTTCTAATCACAGTCATACATAATTAACATAACGTCCTTATCTCATCGTAGAAATTGCATTTTAATCATTGTAATTATTTTGATCGTATTTTGATAGTACGGTAAACTTCCTATTGTTTTATCGATAACAGAACATTCGAACAAAAGGAGGGATAGGGAGCAAAGGAAAGAAGAATTCTTTTATACCCTTTTCTTATCATAAATTGATTCAATATTTCTACTGAACCATTTGGGTGTCCATTTGAGAAGCGGCTTATCGTCATTGTACTTGAAAAATAAAACAAATAGGTAACTATTCACAGTTTCTAATAAAAGTAATGAAATTAATAAATGTGACTTACTCTTTTATCGAGATTCTGGCTGTATCCCAGAAGGACCGGGCTCCATTTGTAAATGGGTTTATCGGAATTCCAACAACACATCTGTTGAAACGAACCTAACATTAGGAAGCAAAAGAAAAGCATGCTTGCTACTGCCATGTTGGAGCAAAATTGATTCCAGTACATCAACACCACGGATAAATAAGCTTCTCCTCTGCTACACACGACGATCACGTGATCCATCCTCGACCTCCCACTCGTATTGGGAGCATTATTAATGAACAAATTTTAATTCATTTAATGTATGATGAGTAGTTAAACAAGTTTCCAAATCATGATTTATTAACCCAATAATTATTATTTCAGTTGATTAGAAACTACCACCTACTCATAAAATATTAAAATTTTAATTTAGTGCTACCAAATATAACCAAAAAGTGCGTCGCTAATGAATCTGATTAAAGTAAAAGGACGGGTTTTCATTAGGCACATCTTTTATGTTTTTAATTTAGATGTGGATCATAAGCCATGTATTAAAACAAACTTTACATACGACAACAAAAGTATATTTACAAGAAATAAAAGCAAAACTGCCTAATAATAATAAAAAAAAAATTGTTTGCTGCAAAAAATGTGTAAAAATTTGTTTTAAAATTTATCTTATGTCCAAAGTCAGTTGAGAACAGTTTGAAATTGATTTTGAGTAAAAAACAGTCGATATCCATAGTCATCCCATTATTAGACCATTTTGGTGCATGCAGAAGAAATTTTTTGCCTATGAATTTTAAATTTTTATGTAATAGTTATAAGTAAAACAAAAAATGTTGGAAAAAAGGAGAAAATTTTTAAGTTTTTATTAAATAATTACCGCTCCCTAGTGATGATTTCTGCAAATTGAATTGAAGCAGCCAGAGATAGCAATATAAATATAAAGAAAATAAAAGAAGGGTAAAGGGTTTTGATTAGAAAGTATTGGATATGTTGTTTTAGCTGCTTCAATTCGCAAGAACTGAGTTGCTGAGTGGTTTTCCTTGCGCTGTTTTTCTTTATATCTGCCATGATTTTCTTATCTAAGAAACACAGTGGAGTGAAGAATGAAAACACGAGTCTTGTGTCATCAAACATTCGCTTCTTATTATTCAATTAAAAGGAAGTAAACACTGAAATTGGATTAGAATGAAAGTTTTCTTCTCCTTTTTTGTATTTTTACTCTTCCAAGTCATTAAAAGCGTTTTTTGATTGATTAATTGTGGAAGATTGATGTAAAAATGCCAGGGAAGTGTTGCTGGGAAGTTTAAGGGGTTGCTTCTGCATTGTTTGAGTTTGGGGCAATTTTTTACATTGTTTTAGTTTTAGGTTTTAGGGCTTGTAGGTATGAAATGACATGGGAATGGGTAAAATAATGCATAAATCATGAGTTTTATGCATGAGTTTAGTAAACTGTAACTGTAAAAGAGAAACCTAGGGGCATGGAGACTTTATTCGGAGAAGCGGAGCCAAACTCCGGTGTTTGACATTGCTGGCGTAGATTTGCAGATATGCAGGATTCCTGGAAAAGTTGTGAACAAATGGAGATATAGTATTTATTGGTATGAATAACAGATTGATAACTTAGGGTTATAATAAAAAATTAATTTAAAAAGGGTAAAAGTTTTAAAAAGTTAGAAATTTTTAAAATTTATTTTATATAATGTTGTAACAATTTTAAAAAATTAAAAAATTAACAAAAAAATTGTTGAAATTTTTAAAAAGTTTAAAAAATTAAGAAAATTATAAAATTTTAAAAAATTTTAAAAATTTTATAAATGAAAAAATGTTAGGATTTTTAAAACGTTTAAAATATTTTATGAAATTTTTAAGAATTTAAGAAAAAATTATAAAATTAAAAAAATTGTTAGAATTATTAAACAAATTTGTTATAATTATTAAAAAAATGTGTCAGAATTATTAAAAAAATGTGTTATAATTATTAAAAAAATGTGTCAGAATTATTAAAAAAATGTGTTAGAATTATTAAAAAAATGTGTTAGAATTATTAAAAAAATTGATAGATCAATTTTAGAATATTATAAAATTAGGAAATTAAGAAAAAATTTGAAATTAGTTTAAAAATGTTATGAAATTTTTTTAGAAATAAAAGAAAATATGAAATTTAAGAAATTTAAACATTAAAAAAATTGTTAGAATTATTAAAAAATTAAAAAAAATTGTTAGAATTATTAAAAATTTAGCAAATTGTTGAAATTTTACTTAAGAAATTAAAATAAATTTTTGTGATTTTAAAAAAATTGTTAGAAAATTTTTTATAATTTTTTTATGGAAAATATAACAGGAAGGACATGAAGATTGTGTTTTTATGCATGTAAATGTATGGTTTTTATGTTTATTGAAATAAATAAAAGAAAATCATAGTTTGATGTAGTGCAGTGAAGTTGTGAGAGGATTTTTTCCCATTGAGCAATTGTTTATTCTTTTCTTTATTATTTCTATAGTTTTTGCGTGCTTATTTGCCATATGGTGTTATATAGTGCCTGCTCGAAATGGTATCAAAGAAATAAAAGGAGATAAGCACCAATCTGAGATATTTGCGCCGGTCGGTTATGACTCCCCATACAAAGAAATTGATTTCTCAGTAGCGTGGAATTATATCTATTGATGAAATCATCAAAGTCGTGTAGGAGGGGGAAAATTAGAAACAAAATTTTGTCGAGGATCAACTTGTGTTTTCTGGAAAAGGATGTTTAACAGGTGTTGATTGAGGCACAGGTGTAAGTCGCGTGGCTACACTACACTGGCAATGAGCCAAGATTTTGTTTGATGTAGGTACCTTATTGTGTTGTATGGTGGAACATTGTATTAGAAAAATAGAAAAGGGGGATTGAAATGGGAGAATAAATGTGAAAAATTAAAAAGTAAGAAATGTGAAAAAATTGAAAAAAATGTTGAAAGTGGAAAAAATTAGGAAAAATATGGAAAATTTTTGAAAAATAGAAATAAATGTGGAAAAAATGAAAAATTGATAAAAATGGGGATAAAATGTGAAAATAGGAAATAAGGTGACAAATATGGAAAATTTTGAAAAAATGGAAATAAATGCGGAAAAAATGAAAAATTGATAAAAATGGAGATAAAATGTGAAAATGGGAAAAAAGGTGAAAAATATGGAAAATTTTTGAAAAATGGAAATAAATACGGAAATAATGGATAAAATTGTGGAAATATGTGAAAAATGTAAATACGAATAAAAAAAATGCATAAAATTGTGGAAAAAAATGTTGTAAAAAAGTGAACAAATTTGAAAAGTGGAAATTAATGTGGGAAAAATGAGAAAATGAAAAAAAGTGAAAAATTAAGTGAAAATGAAAAATGGAGGAAATATTGAAATGAACATAAAATAATATAAAAATGAAAAATTCCAAGATAGTAATTTGAAAAATTAGAAAAAAAGGAAAATGAGAAATAAATGAAAAAAGAAATATAGGAAAAGTGAAAAAAAAATTGAAAAATGAAAATAATTTTTTGTAAATAATAAAATTAAAACAAGCTTTCAATTCAATCATACTGAAACAAAATTTTTCCTAACCATTTCCTGTATCATTTTTAACACCACACAAACAAAAACAGTCCAAACCCCAAAAAATCCCAACCTCCAATTAATAACAACCCCCCACCCTCCCTCACCCACCCAATCAAAAACCAAATTTCAACACAACCCAAAAAAACCCATAAAAAAACCAAATAATGAAAAAAAATAACAAGGTAAACGTGCTGTAAATCCAAACAGGGAGATTACATCAACAGACTCCATTACACAAAACTTCAGGCCTATTAGCAAATTAAATTTTCCCACAAATAAAGTGAGGGGAAGGGTCTTTGGCGTCCAATTAGACTCCTCCCTTGTCAATTCCTGCCACAAAACATCCCTTCTCTTTTTTCCACAACCCCTCAACCCTCCATCACCCTCTTTTCTTGATAATAAACCTTATAGGGAGGGATGAGGGATGAATATACCTAGTCAGGAAGCTGATGATGCCAGGGGATAGGATAGGGAGGGGGGGGGGGGGTATTGAATTTTTTTTTTAATGAATAATAAAAAAAAGTTTTGGTTTGGTTTTGTATTAAAAGTTTTTAATTTTTTTTATTTTTGTTTTAATTTCCAATTAAAAAAAAATTGGGGTGTTGGAAATGAGTCATTTGTGATGGGAGATGCGATGCGACTTGTAATTTGGACAGATATGTGTCAATTAGGATGTTTATATCTCTTCATTTCCATTTATTTCACTTTATAGACAAGTGATGCGTTAAAAGATGCAAATGGGGGATTGGGATTGGGAGGAATGAAGCGTCATTAAAAATTGAGATTTTTTTATTTTCGGGTTGTCGTTAATGAATGTTGGAGTTGTAAGTTTTGTGAGTGAGTTTTAATGTTGGGTTTGGGTTTGGTGAGGAGTTTTAATTGAATTTGTTTTTGTGAGTTTTGGGTTATAATTGATGGTGTTAAAAATGGGATTTGATTTGAGTGTGTGATTTAGATTGTTGGGGGTTTATGCAGATTTTTGGGAGTGGTTTTTTTTGGTGGTTGTAATGGGATTGTAAAATTGTTAGAATTGTGTATAATGATTTTTTTATTGTTGAAAAAGTTAAGTATTGTAAAAATATTTTTAGACATTTTTGGTCAATTGTTTGAAAAATGTGTTTGGTCGGTTTTGTAAATTGTTTGGTCAATTGTTGTAACAATGTGTTTGGCCAATTGTTATAAAACTTTTTTTGGTCAATTATTTTGCTGAATTGTTTTGTAGACATTTTTGGTCAATTGTTGTAAAAATATTGTTGATCAATTGTTATAAAAACATTTTTGATCAATTGTTAGCAACTTAATTGTTGATAAGTAATGTTTCTTCTTACAATAAAAAACTTTATACTTGGAATGCAATTGTTTTCTTCATTAAACAATTGAAACAATAAAAATTAAAAAACTTACTGTAGGTAAAGTGTCATTATAATTTCCAAAACCACCACCAGATGGCGCGAGAATCGTTTTTTCCTTTTCTAATTGAAAATATTTTATTTTTATTAGTAAAAACTATGCTACGCTAATTAGGAAGAAAAGATAACTTCAAAGTAAGGTAAGGAATGTTTTGGTGAGTGAATTTTCTAGATTAATACATTTATCGAATTAATAACAGCAACTGAAAATCGACGCATTGACTTCAAACAGAGCAAGCTGTAAATCTGGACGCGTTCTCGAAATTTGAAGAAGAATCGCTATTTGAATAAAATTTTCATTCTTTGTCTTGTGCGTGGAGAAAATGGACGTTACCAGAATCCCCGTAAACCGAAGAGATCTTGCATGGGACAAGGTGGTTATCGTGCAGACCGAAGCTGGGCCAACTGCGATAGAAGATTTGTACAAGGCGTTAATTGACATTTTGGGTAAAAAAGAAAACGAACATGGGATCGATCATTTGGATGCCTTCAATCCAGCAGGAATGGGCAAATGGTCGTTGGTTTTTAACAATAACGAAACCGCAGAATATTTGATCAGCATCGGAAAGATTGAGTTCGGAAACAGAAAAATCAAATTTTTGAAACCTTTTGACTTTGGAAAATGGGTGAGAATCAAGGGAATCCATACTCTCGTTCCGCTTGGCGAAGTAGAAGAAGAATTGAAGAAATATGGGTCGATTATCGAAATTAAACACGAATTGTACAGAAACCTTTTTAAGAACGGGACGATTTGCGTGAAGATCAGGCCGTTTAAGGAGCTGCCAACGACCATCAAGATTCGTGACTACATTGGAAGACTTTCCTATCCCGGGTTGCCGAAAATGTGCCGCAATTGTCGATCGTTGCTACACATTACTCGTGATTGCCCAACTAAGACAAATGCTGGTGCGTCTGAAACTGAAGAGAAAATTTCACCTGGAACTAAAAAGGAAGAAGTCTCGCCCGAAACTTCACAACCAGACAGGTTGCATCCTTTAAACACCATTAAACTGGTTAAAAATCCACCTGTGGGCACATCTGGAACAAAGCGTAAGGCCATTGTTGACGATCAGTTTAACAGGATACGAATTACACCAATCTGTAAACTAGGGACGAAACCTGGAATTAAGCCTTTGGCGGCGAATTCGCGAACTGTAAGTCCCAAACCAACAATTAAAATTATTACGACACAGCTGAAACCGCCGTTGAAAAAATCCAACGTAAAGGGAGATGATGTTATAATCGACGAAACGAGAAAGCTGCGTAAAATTGAAGAAAATTCTCCCCAACACGTTGACTCACAAAAGACAGCTTACAAGTTTCTACTGTGGGGCCGTCCATAAATGACGTCACGCACTTAGGGGGTAGGGGGTATAACATTTTGTGATTGAGAAATGTGATGTCACAAACCATGTGCTTTTAATAACCCTTTCCTGTAATAAAATATGTGTACACTGGTAATTTTCTTAAAGGTAAAATAAAAAAAATTATTTAATTTAATATTAATAGAGAAGGAGCATACATTGAAATTTCTATCTTCTAATATTCCCTTTTTTTGGTGATATTGGCAATCCGTAAATAACTAACTGACTGCTTGTTCCACAGCCAAATTACGAGAGATACTGCACTCCAAATTCATTCATAAATCAAATTTAACCACAAACATAAACAACAACAAACTTGTTTATTTGGTGGTTGTATGGATTGGAAAAAGTTAGAAATTGTGAAATGTGTTGTTTTTTATTGTTGAAAAAGTAAATTGTTGTAAAAATGTTTTTGGTCAGTTGTTGTAAAAATGTGTTTTGTTGATTGTTGTAAAAATGTGTTTGGTCAATTGTTGTAAAATCATTTTGGTCAATTGTTAAAAATTGTAAAATGTGTTGTTTTGTATTGTTAGAAATTGTGAAACGTATTTTTTATTGTTGGAAACGTTAATTGTTTTTTTAAATATTTTTGGTCAATTGTTATCAAAATCAATTGTTGTAAAAATTGTTTTTTAAAAATATTTTTGGTCAATTGTTGTAAAAATTGTATTTTAAAAAATATTTTTGTTCAATTTTTATAAAAACATATTTGGTCAATTGTTAGCAATTTAATTGTTGATAAACATTGTTTGGTACAAAACGTATATCAAACATTTTCTAATTGACAGTCCAGACCATTGTTTCCTACAATTATTTCTTATATCAAACAATTGAAACAATAAACATTTTCCAACAATTTAATAAAAAAGAAAAAAACCATCTTCAACAATTAAAAAAAATCATTCTTGTTTACAACACCATCCAATCATTTTAACTCCAAATTCATTCATAAATCAAATTTAAACACAAACATAAACAACAACAAACTTGTTTTTCTTTACAAACAATAAACTTCCTCTAAACCCTACATCATCCAACATCAAAACCTCATTCCCAAACACTAAATCTTTTCTTTCCCTCCATAAACATAAACTATAAAGTATAAAAACCAAATCAATTAATAATTAATCAAAAAACCTTCAAATAAAAAAACCCTTCCCGCCCAAAACAAAAACACTCAATAATTGATACATCAATCCCAATTTCCCTCTATACAGAGGGTCATAAACCAACAACTTTTATACCCATCAGACTTTTTATCATCAAATTGACGCTATCAAATCTAAACCTAATCATTCCTTATAGTTTTTTTCGGAAAATTATATTAATCAATTATAAAAAGAAATAAAAACCAAAATGAACAAAACAAGACAAAATGGCCTCCTTAAAACCTAGGGAGACAAAATTGAATTTTTTTTCTCTCATTCCTCCAATTACACTACATCATACAATGAAATGGACAAGTTGAGTTGAAGAAGCAAAAAAAAATATAAAAGACTTCTAATTTACTTTTATTATTTTCATTTATGATGGTGGTGTGCATATAACGAACCTCGTTATAACAAAGTTTCAAATTTCATAACATCCCACCACCATGTGGCGCAAATTCGCGCCCATAACCACCAAACCACAAGTGAGATCATAAAAATCCGTGCGTAAGTTTGATCCGGGGGATTGACTTTGTTGTAATGAGGTTCAATTCTCCTGGATTTATGAAGGGAACATCTTTTCCTAGAAGCTGCATGTGTTGCAGGAGAGTTTTGTGGGCGAGTGAGAGACGGAACCACCTCCAGATGGCAGCACTGGTTCTAGGAATCAACTGGAAGGAGATGGATGTCTGGTTTGTAATTGGGTTTTTTTTATTTTGGGATTTTTATATTGAAATTTGTCATTCTTTTGCATGTTTAAAGAGTTAGGGTAAAAGTTTTTAAGTATTTCTTTTAATGGAATGAAATAAAGTGGAATTTGGGATTGTCATGTCACTCATGTGGGTTGTTTTGTTTTATTTTTATTTTATAGGGATGGGAGACTTGGAGTTGAAACAGTTGTTGGAAGTGGTTTTTTTGGGAAATGAGAAGGTTGTTAAAATGTGGAATTAAAATGTTTGGGTGTAATTGGGTGTATGGTATTGGTATGGTTGCTTTGCTTTGCATGCATTGACGTTTGATGAATCATAGGGATGATTTGGAAGGAATGTGGTGAAATTTGGTGTTCATATACTTGTGGAATTTGTATAAAAAGGTTTTTTGCATTTTTTTGCGAATATTTTTATTTGTTATTCAAAAATTTAGTGACTAAGAAATTTATGACTGAAGTAATAAAATAAAATTGGAATTTTGGATTTTTTTATATTTTTTTATAAAATTCCTAAATTACCAATATTTTATTTTTCCAAAAAAATTCCCAAATTTCCAAATTTCCAAACTTTTATTTTTCCAGAGGTCCCAATTTTTTCCAAAAATTCCAATTTTTTTCCAAATTTTCCAATTTTTATTCCAAAATTCCAAAATTCCCAATTTTTTTTTTTTACAGAATTCCAAAATTCCCAATTTTTTCCAAAAATTTCAAACATTTTTTTATTTTTACAAATTTCCAAAACTTTTAATATTTATTTATTTCAAAATTCTCAAATTCCAATTCTTACCATTCATAAAAACTCCATTTTTACAATTCACCAAATTCCAAAATTCCCATTTATTTTTTTCAAACATATTTACCACAATTCTAAAAAAATCAACTGATATTTCACTTCCTATAACCAACTCCCACAACTCCCTCTCCTCTCTCCCTACCACTTCCCACCTTCTTATCCTAAAAAAAAGAATAAAAACCATGTAAAATCCCATAATCCAGTGCGACTCTACAAGTGACATGCTCATTGAAATGTATGAGCGGGTGCGTAATAAAAATTTCAGAACGCGGTTTAAGGTTCACCCCCGTAGGACACATAGGGGAGGGGGTGGGAAAAGAGCTATTAATAAATATCCACCCTGAAATTGGTTTATCTTTATGACACAAGATGGTGCACATTAAAAAATAAAAATAAAATACCGGTAGCAATTTTTTTTTAATATTTATTTTTTACATTTTATTTATCTTCTTACAAATGGCTGACAAAAAGGCACTTGTTAAGTTAAAAGGACAAGAAAATGACATTGATGCATCAGTTCATCTGGGCAGTGGACCCATCACTGGACAGCACTTGATGATAAAGGTCAAAATCCACTTTCACAAATGAATTCTCTGCATCATTTGTCTTTTTCTGCCCTTTTTCAAACCAAAATGGACATTTTTCTTTCGATGAATGGTCTTCGCTGTGATTGAACTGAATGAGATATCAAATCTTTTGAGAAAGTGGAGGAACTGATGTTACAATGAGATAATTTCATTGTATATACAACCTTTTGTGTATTGTAAGGATGACAAAATTGTCTGTAATTTTCTATTTGTTGAAAATTTTATAATCTGTTTTGTTCTACTATTTGTTGAAAAATATTTTTGCAATAATGTGATGATTTATTTGTTTAAAAATGGTTGCAACAATAAGATTTACCTGTTATAGAAAATTATTTTACAACAATGTCATGTTCTGTTTGTTGAAAAATTATTTTGCAACAATGTCATGTTGTTTGTTGAAAAATTATTTTGCAACAATGTCATGTTCTGTTTGTTGAAAAATTATTTTGCAACAATGTCATGTTCTGTTTGTTGAAAAATTATTTCGCAACAATGTCATGTTCTGTTTGTTGAAAAATTATTTTGCAACAATGTCATGTTCTGTTTGTTGAAAAAATATTTTGCAACAATGTCATGTTTGCTTGCTGCAGAACTCAAGCAACAATTTAAATGTTCTGATAAAATTGTTTAGAATGTTGCAGAAGCTGAACAATCTAGATTTAAATGAAACAATAAGATAACATCATTTTGCTTACAACAATGTGATGTTTCTTGTGCCTAAAAATGTATGCAACAATGATATTTGCTATTTATAGAAAAAGTTATTTTATAACAGTCATGATTTATTTGTTGAAAAATCATTTTTAAACAATGTCATTTCTACTTGTTGCAAAACTCAAGCAACAATTTAAATATTCTAATAAAAAAAATCTTGCAACAATGTTACAGCAAAATAGCAACAAGTTATTGACAAAAAAACAAGTCTCAGTCTTAAATTAACCATTCTGTCCATTTCCATCCATTTAGTGGCGCCATCTGGTGTAAATCAAAAGAAACTAACCCAAACAAAAAATCAATAAATAAAAAAACAAAAAAATAATAAAACCAAACACTTGTTATTTCATTGACCAAATAACCCTAAAAAAATCCAACCTCATCCCCAAAATATAAATTTTTTTGTCTCTCTCTCTCTGCAGTAAATGGGAAAAAAAGCACCGCCTTGATTGAGAAAAAGCGGCTTCACTGCACATGCATTCCCAGCGGGATGCCAGAAGAAGGAATAAAAGTTCAACTGGCTCATCAATGATTAAGAGCCAAATAAATGGGATCCATTTGTGTTTTTGCTCCTATTCATCCCTCAGATTTATCGATTTTTCTCTTTTTTACCAATGCGAAACCCTCATTACAACGAACTGGCACTCGCATAACTCTTTATGCCCCCGAATAAATTCAACATGGCAGAAAATATGGGGAAAATGAAATTTATTAGAGCAAAATTTATTCATCCTTCTGATTTTTAGGTAAACTTATAAAATTTACAAATTATACATTGGTCGGAAGAGCCATGAAATTAAGAATGATGAAATTTTATACTGCGAGGTTGCAAAGATGCGAAATTCCAGTGGGAGTCGTGAGAGACACTGTTAATTAATAAGTATAGTGGGTTCCATGAAGGAGGAAAGGAGCCTTGGGGGTTTTAGGTGTAAATCAGGAGTTTGGGAGGTTCTGTTGGAGATTTTATGGGTCTATTTATGTGATTCGAGGCTCTTGTTTCCTTTTATATTGTGCAATACACTCTCAATTTGCCTCGTGAGTCGTGTCGTGTGTTGTGTTTGCTGTGATGGGAATGGGAGGTTGGTGTTATACAAGATGGTTGAGTTTGTTATGGGTTTTTTGAGAGAGTTGTAGGAAGTTGGGTGATTTTTATTTTTTACTATGGTTTTGGGAGGTTGGAATTGGAAGTTGGAAATTATGGAAGTTTGGTTTTGTCTGTTGTTGAAATTATGAGTGTTTTTTTTAATTGTTTGTTAAAACAATGGCTGATTTTTATTTTATTGTTGCAAAAATGTCTGGTATATTTTTTTTTACTTTATTATGCATTGTTAAAATAATTAATGATATTTACCTTACATTGTTTTAAAAATTTGATCTTTTCTACATTGTTGAGTTTTTTCTCTTAGTTGAAACAATGTTATTTTACTTTATTTTATTTTAAATTTATTTTATTTTTATTGCATTGGCAATAAAATTGATTTTCTTTGCATATTGTTTTAAATTAGCTTTTTCATCCATTACATTGTTGAAAAAAGTTTTGTTTCCTCTTCTCTACATTATTTAAACTTTTTAACTGCATTGTTTAAATTTTTTTTTCAATTTTACTGCATTGTTTAAAAAATTTATTTCATTTTTACTGCATTGTTTAAACTTTTTAACTGCAATTGTTAAAATTCTATTGTTTTAAAAGCATTTGTGTTTAATTTGAGACAAAAAATTCAAAATGGAAACCAAGCTTCAGTTTTTTTTCAAATTTTTTTATTAAGTAGTATGAAAATGGAAATAATCTATACAAAACATCAGTTCCAATAATTTTCCCATATATTTTCATACAAAAACTCGAAAGACAGCTTCAGGTAGTGAACATCTTAGGCCTTCTAACACCCAATTCATATATTTTTAATTTACACTTTCTTTTATATGTACATTTGGTATTTTTTAAAACAAACTAAAACACACAACCAAAAATCATTTATATTAAGGAAAATAAAGTTGTAAAAAGATCAGTTTATGGCCATCAAAAATATAAATATGCATAAAAATATCTGCATAGGTACATACAATGAGGCCACATGGGCTTATTCTATTGCAACATATATCATTGTCATTTCATTACACAACTAAAAACATTATACAAAGTCACAAACAAGATCAATTAAAACTGAAACTAAGATTCTTTTGAGGATGGAGATCTCAGAATTCCCAAAGAAAAATGTCTGCTGTTTTTTTTGGCCAATTTGCAGATTATTTGAAATTTTTTTGCAGCTGTTAGACCAATCTGCAGATTATCTACACATTATTTGCAGAATTTCTTCAAAAATTTTGTGAATTGCTCACTTTTTGACAAAAAATGAACACTTTCCTTAAAAAAATCAACAGACATTTTTACCTGGGTTCATCCTCCATCTTAGTTTCTAGAATCAATGGAGCACCATATAAAATAACAATTCCAGTGTGTCTTTTATTCCTTTTATCATATTAAAGCTTAAAATGAATGGCACAAGAAAGTAAAATAAATAAGAAATTAAAATAAATAAGAAATTAAAATGACAAAAGCCCATTGAGCAAATTAAAAATAATATAAATAAAATACCAATAAAATTAAATAAAATTAAACAAAAAAAATACCAAAAAAAATTGCAATCACAATGTTCATTATACATAAAAGAAGAAAAATCACAACTATAATTAAATTAAATTAAATTAAAGCATTTGAGAATGATAAAAAAAGCATATTATTTTTAAAAAGTTGGAAAATTTATTAAAAAGAATAAACAAAGTGTCAGCCATCTTGCCATTAGACAATGAATGCCACAGGGTGGCGCAAAATATTAATTCATTATCATATTTAATTTCTTTTTTAAAAAAAAGTGCAAATCTTGTCTTGATTAAAAATAATACAAAACAGTGGAATTAATTAAAATTCTTATAAGTAAAAGAAAAAGAAAAACTTTAAGCCGCAGTTAGTGCGGAATCACAGTCAGCTCGAGAGCCGTCCCTCATCATTTACGAATAAATTTTCGTAAATCGGGATCTTGCATAGTAAAAACATTTTTTAAAAACCAATTTATTGTTGTAAATGAAATTTTGAGATACGATCCGTTGCTCGAGGATTTTTTTTGACTAATTGAATATATAAAACAGAAGGAAACAAACGATTACCTCAAAAACAACGGATCTGTGAGACTAGGTCATTGGACGGAGTGTTTTGTCCTGGTCACGTGAGACGATCTTTGGCAGTCGGGAAATTTACCACAATCGCTGCATAAATTCCATAATTAACCTCAAGCTACCGAAAATATCCATCTAAAAACCCAATAAATAGATTTAAAAAAATAAATTTGTATTAATGTTATGACACAACGAGAAATAATTCCGAAATTTGTCAACTGATGGCGCCACTCACCAAGGGAAGAACGAAGCGGCGCGCAAACCTCGGCAACGGCAGGAGGAATTGTAGGCGGCCTCGATAGACTTCAAAATCATCGGCAATTCGTCCTAAACGGGCCCCAACATCGACTAAAAGTTGAGCCTGAGGTTCATTTGGTACTACGTCTGGCAACATTTGTTCTGGAATTCCTGCAGAAAGTGAGAAAAATCGAAAAAAAATTTTAAAATTCAATTCCTCCATTTTTTGTATGTTTTAGAGTTGAAAATTTAAAATTCCCGATTACTGTGAATGGAAACGAGTGCAGACATGAGGAAAGCGTGTAGTACGGAGTGGAACGGATGTTTTTCACCAATTCGATAGGTAAAAATAAATTTTTCTCAATGTTGCACAAACATGTGATCGCATTTTGGGAGGGAAATGACGCAAATGTTTGTAAAAATTATGCGGTTTACTCATGAGAAGGGTTGTCTCAATGATTTTGTGGTGTGGAATGTTTGGGTCAAGTGAACTATTGACAATAAAACGGAAATTTGGAAAAAAATAGAAACTTTTTTGCTAAATACGAATGAAATCATCCTACACGTGTAGAAAAATATGAATGAAATTGAAAGGAAACAGATTTTTCAATTTATTTTTGTTGGTAGTTGAAAAAACTGTAATTTTTTTGTTGGGAATTTGAAATAGGGTGTTTGTTAGTGGGTTGAAATTGAATGATTGATTGGTGACGCAATGTTTTGAGCTGTTTGGATTATACCGTACAGTATCTTAAGCCTAATTTAGGGCAAATTGAAGGTTGAAATGAATTTTTTTGGGTCTAAAAAATTTATTTGAAGTGATGGTGTGTGTGTTTTATAGTCGTTTCAGTCATTTTATTATTGGAAAAATAAGATAAAAATTAAATAACGTATAAATATAAGGTAAATTTGACTTGAAATTCCAATTTTATGATGTTTTTAAATTAAAAAATTGGTTTAGGACTAAAATGCAAACAAGTTAGAAAGTGAGTGACATTCAGGCTTTAGAGTACAACAGGTCTAAATTGTGGGAAACGTGAAAAGACAGTTTAAAAACCATTTAAAATGCTACAAATGAGTATAGAAAATGTTAACTAGTCCAAGGTCAAGTACAATTTAAACACCAGAAATGTCCAAAGGCAAAAAACATTCATAAAAAATATTTTCAATATAAAAATTAAAAAAAAAAAAATAATTAAATAAAAATAAAATAAAAATAAATAAAAAATAGAAAAAAACCTTACGTAAACTCCAAACTCATACATACCCTTTAAAAATACGAAAACACCCCAAAAACCCCTAAACAATAAACATTTTCAATATTAAACAACCTCAAAAAAAATTAAATTAGAAAAAAAAAAAAATCTTAACTCTCTCAACTCCAAAACCGGCAAAATCATCACGAAAACCCACATAATCTCGTAAAAAGCACCACGAAAACCCACAAAATCTCGAAACTCATCCAAAAAAAACTCAGAAAAATTCCTCCAAAACATTTTTAAAAGATCACAAAAAGAAAAAACATGAAAAGAAAAGAAAGTAAAAAAACAACCACTTTGAACCTCCAAAACCCACAAAATCTCGTAAAAAGCACCACGAAAACCCACAAAATCTCGAAAATCATCCAAAAAAACTCAGAAAAATCCCTCCAAAACATTTTTAAAAGATCACAAAAGGAAAAAAACATGAAAAAAAAACAACACTTTGAACCTCCAAAATCCACAAAATAACGTAAAATGCACCAAGAAAACCCCCAAAAAAAATTTAAAAAAATCAAGAAAAGGAAAAACATTTAAAAAAAAATCAAAAGCAGAAAAAAAAAAAATTCAAAAGAAGTAGAACCTAACGTTCAAGAAACATGACGTCACTTTAAGGTGAATCACTCAATCCCCGCACCATCACACCACCAACAAACTCACCAAAACACACTCAATCAAAAGATTTAAAAAAAAAAATCACATCCAACATCACCCGATTAAAAAATCAACAATATCACACAAAATTGCATCATAAAATCCCATAAATCACACAAAATCACCCAAAACAACAATCAAAAGATTTTTTAAGAAATTTAAAAATCACATCCAACATCACCCGATTAAAAAAATCACCAAAATCGCGAAATAAAATCCCATAAACCACCAAAATCACGAAATAAAATCCCATAAACCACCAAAATCACGAAATAAAATCCCATAAACCACCAAAATCACGAAATAAAATCCTATAAACCACCAAAATCACGACATAAAATCCCATAAACCACCAAAATCACGAAATAAAATCCCATAAACCACCAAAATCACGAAATAAAATCCCATGAATCACCCAAAACAACAATCAAAATTTAAAAAAAATTTTTAAATCACAAAATCCCCCAAAATCACGTAATAAATCCCATAAATCACCCAAAACGGATCATACCTTGTTGATTGTCGTCCGCAATCGCCGGCAACACAGGCGCCAGAATCCGAAAAGCACCGTTAAGATCGACTCGCACCTCACGGTTAAATGCGAAAAACTCTAAGTCCACCACAAAACGCACGACTCTGAGCAACTGTGGGGCCTCGAATCCTGCACGAACATACGGTTGTGAGTCCATGGAGATCCTGGCCTTGACTACACAACCGCGAAACGCCATGGCATAGCTCTCTCTGCTCAAACACGTGCGAAGCGGGAACATAGCATCAAAACATCCGAGTGACGTCACGATTCAGAGTCCGTTCACAAACATTGCAAAAATTCCAAAAAATCGACTTTTTTGGGGTTAAAAAAATCGGAAAAAAATATCGAGTGATGTATCGATAATTTTAAAGTTTGGGTTTTTTGTGTATCGATTTTTTGTATCGATTTTTAGGGTTTTTTGGGTTCTATGACGTCATTTGTGATGTTTTTCCGTGGGTCTGCCAATGGGCGTTTGCGATGAGATCATCTGGGAGGGTTTTGATTGGTTCGTGAGAGGAACCTCGTTATTGCGACTGTTGGTTTAGTGTTCCAGTGGATTGTGACGTCATTGGCCACTGGTTGCACGCCTCCAGGCGAATGAGGTCATTTTTTTTTTTTTTTTTGAACGGAAAAAATTATAAAAATAAAAAAAAAATATTTTCGGAAATTGCGTTCTGATTTAT
>JAQFZO010001041.1:0-18423 GCA_034695885.1 Geophilus flavus | reverse complement strand
TTTTTTTAGCACAGATGTGACATCTCTCATTTGATGTTTAGGGAGACAAGAATTAGTAGATTTATAACTTAACACATTAGGTGCGTTCAATTCCGAATGGATTCTAGAATCCGTTTAAGCTGTTTCTCAGTATTTAAATGAGAATACACAGGGGTGTACAGGGCGTTTTGGCCAGTTGATTCTTCTGATTCCCCCATTTTACTGATGGATTGCGTCCGAAAGTACAAGGTTATGACGCATTTTTAAACAAACGAATTCTCGAGAATCAGTTTTCAGTAAACGAGTAAAAACGAGAATGCCAGAAAGTGCTTTTAAAGAATCCGTTTGTTTAGAAATTGCGTCATAACCCTGTACTTTCGGACGCAATCAATCGGTAAAACGGGGGAATCGGAAGAATCGACTGGCCATAATGCCCTGTACACCCCCATGCATTCTCATTTAAATACTGAGAAACAGCTTAAACGGATTCTAGAATCCATTCGGAATTGAATGCAGCTACTGCTTTCATAATTGTTGATGAAAAAGAAATTGAACCAAGAATGTTGTGGAGCAATATAAACGATCATAGTGTCTCGGAACTTTTCGTACTTCCCCTTATAACTTTTTTTAAGCCACCTTAACATAATACTTCCGACCCGATAAGGAAAGTTTCGCACAGAATCAAACTATCTAAATCTGTTTAGTTTTTAAATTTTCTCTAACCCGTTCCCAAGTTATGACAAAAGTTGTAAACCCCTTTATAGTTTTTTTATTTTTTTCTCCTACATTATTTCACCGATCTTTAAAAACTTTACGTGAAATGTAAGCCCTATGAAGTCTTTAAATGTTTCTGTAATCATTTTTCATCCGCCTGTACACCTTATAAGAAATCTGAACCCAAATCGGTAGTCTAGAAACGACAGGCACAAAAGTTAAGCGCCTAAAATTGGCAAGGATTCTTCCATTTCGCTCAGGACTAAGACATAAGTTAGCATCGCGAAGATTGTTAGGTTTTTTTGGTTTTTTGCATTTCAATTTTTTATCTTTGTGTGTGTAAAACAGCTTAACTGCACTTTTTGCGCCAAAAAATAGAAAAAATTCAGCTTTGGCAACGACTTTTCAACCCTTGGGATACCATACAATGAGGATATTTGGCTACTTATCTCTTAGTTACAGACTTTCAGTACTGTGTTGATAGTCAGTACATGAAAGCAGTACAAGGATGACTGTCTGGGGAGTAATGCTTTTTACAAAGACCGAGGCTATTCTTAGTGAATTTAGGTAGAAGAAGATAAGAAATTGTATGTGGTCTATTCTTGCTGAATTTGAATCCCGATTTCAATGCGATACCAATTGTTCTCTTAAAGACTTCTTAAAGATTTTTCTCAATGCATTTCTTTTCTGTTTACTCATTGGTACGAATTAACCGAACTCATCATTGTGCAACCCCAGTGAGTTACACAGTACACAGTAGATGGGTTCACAAACTATTTAAACATACACTTTTTAAAGGCCATTTGCGTGTAAATGAATAAAATAAAATGGTGGACTAATGAAATAGATGGAGAAAATGATGACTGGAAACTTATGGGAGGTGTGTAAAGTGCTTTTAAGCACGTGTCGACGGCATAAACGGAAACATTCAATTCAGAACTAGTATATTTAGTGTACTCTCGTTACACAAATCATTTACACAGACCACATAGCACTAGTCATCATTTTCTCAATCTCTCATTGATCCGTCACTTTTAGTTATTTACACACAAAATCGCCCTAAACTGACTGTTTATGTGTAACTAAACTACTTTGTAAATCCATCTATTCTTTAATTAGTATAATTCATATTTTTAATTATTTATTTCTTAATTTATTTATTTTATAATTTTAGTTTGCGATTGTCCCTTAGCAGCTGCTTTAATGATTTCGAGTTAAATTTTTATTACTATTGTAATGAATGCAGATGCACTGTATTTGACAGCTAACTTGTAAGTTGGACTTAAACTTAAAAGGAGGAATCCCTACTAAAACGCTATCACGCGAAAAAACGACAATTTAAGTTTAGCTAATACGAATCTCCACTGAAAACATGTTCAAATTAAGTGACAGAATTACCCTATGCGAATTAACAAGGTTTTACTGTATTGTCTGAACATAATATGAGGTATATTCATTTGCATAAAATCAACGTTAGCCTAAATATATACATTACAATGGCTCCCTCCCTCATTCAGTTTATAAACCTCCTCCCATTTCAGTCCACTCCACTTTACCTTTTTGGAACTGATGAAACTCCCTGAATATTAAGTGCACGCTAATGCACAAGTATTGATAAAACAACAGACAATGATCTCCCAACCTCATCCACATCTTCATCAACCGTAAATAATTAATGTAAAATGTATATTTATATAAATGCACTCGAAAATGCATAACAAATAAAATAAAATGATTTTAACCTAAACCTCAGCTGCTGAATAAAAAAATAAAAAAATTCACATCTCACCAAAAGTATCCGAAACATCGATTATCCATTACCTCGGTCATAGGATACTCAAACTTCTAATAACAATCAACTCTGTGAAGTCCGGATACCAACGGGCCCACAGTTATAAGGACTTCAAAGAACAATTTTTTCTTTGTTTTTTAATATGCACTCTAAAAATTGTTTGGCTGAACCAAACCAAGTATGAATTGAATAGAGGGTAACTAGGTAAACTAATAAAATTTAAAACCCAAGTAAGTAGAGAGAACCAAATTATAGTTTAATACGGTAGAACTAAAAACAGGAGTTACGTACATTAAAACTCTTGGTTCTCTCTCATTCAACTAAATGAGTGTGGGCCCCAAACTTTGTCTTTGCAGCTGTCCGGTCTTCACAATTATACTACGTTTACATGGCACTTTATCTAGATAAAGTGCATCTGGAGGAAGATTATCCAGACCTTTTTGTCACGTAAATTGTAAACACATGACATATCTATAGATAAAGTTGAGGATCTAGATATTTGAGATGGATTGATTAATTTTAAAAAGTTTATAATTCCATGCAAACACCCTTTCACCCTTTTCTAGATATTTCTGATGAAATTCTGATGTCATATCCTGTTTTGCCCCCTACCTGGTGTCAAATTTTTAATGGCCAATTTGGTATGGGTAAACTCCAGAAAATTATCTAGATTTATATCACATGCACTCTGACGTCATAAACTCGAATAATCTTTGTGCATGTAATAGCAACTGATTTTTAACTAGATTTTCTTCTGGAGAAACTGTATCTAGATAAAGTGTGCTATGTAAACGTACCATAGTATATGCCAGTACTTCATACTGTCAACTGTACCCATACAGTCAATGCTGTGAAATTCGAACATCATCGGGACCACCAAAATTCGTCTGGATTTCAAGGCTAATTCTTCCTTTGATTTTAAAATTGGCTCCCAAAATTGGGCTCCCCCATCTGAAATCTGACTTCCTGTCCAATCTTCACAGCTGTCTGGATTTCACTATGGCCGGATTTCACAGTAGGTGCGTTCAATTTGAAAGTCACTTTTCACTTATCTTTTTCTAAAAGATAAGTGAAAAGGAGAAGTCACTTTTAGACACCAAGCCTACTTAAAGTATGTCTAAAAGGACCCATGTGGTCACTTATCCTTTTCCTTATATTTTCACTTATCTTTTCGAAAGATGATGCAAAACTCGTCACTTCTGGAAGTGAAAAGGACAAAATAAGTGAAAAGTGACTTCTCCTTTTTCAAATTGAACGCACATACTGTTGACTGTAATTCTTTTTATTTGTTTTTTTGCGATTGTCTGGAATACTGGACCACAGCTATAAATTGGTTAAAGCGGTGTGTATTCTACACTAAACAACATTTTGCATAACTTATTTTTATTGCATTACCTCCTTCATACGATGCATCGAAAATTAGGTTGCCCTTTTTGGCCTTTCCGCTCTGTCCAGGAGGACGAACCACGATCCGGTTTACATTTCCAACTCCTCCATCTGCTTCATCACTTTCACTACCACTGTCTGCATTGAAAAATTATAAAAATTACAAAAATTATTAAAAAGTTTAAACCTTATGGTTATAAAACTGAAATTAAACTCATCAATCATTAGTTTTAAAAAGTAAAAAAAAGAAAAGAAAAAACCAACTCAGCCAATAGCGTAATTATCGGCTCAAAACTGACCCCTTCTTCGAAAGTGGCCATTTTCAAGTGGTGAAAACGGTACTAAAGCTTAGTTTGATGTATGAAAGCCAACATTGTGCAGATATTTCATGGGATAAAAGTGTGATCCCTCCACTCGACGAAGCAAAATCAAAATTAACACTCGCTTTTGTATAAAGTGACACACCTTTAAATCATGGGCCTAGCTTAAGCCTGACGGATCAAAAATGACGCATCAAAACGACTATTCCCAGAGTTTCACGCTCACTTTATACTCATCCCTTTTTAAATACGATAATTGTGCACCCTTTATGATTGATTTTTCAAAAGTTAGAAGAGAAACGAACCTCGTTCGTCGTGGCACACTATAAAATATGTTAAAATAACAGAAGGGAAAAGAAGAAATTTTGGGAATAAAAGTTTCAAACTGCGAGTTATTTTACATCTTTCGAATATCCGTATTCATAGACAAAACCAATAAAAACTTGGAGAATGCTCAACATTTTACACACGACTTGGTAACCGAGTTTCGGCAGTGGCAGTAATATATACTGCTTAAGTTAAAATAACAATAAAAGTCGTAAAAAGACAATACGATAATAAAAACACAAGTTTGAGCATCGTCGTATAGGTGTTTTAAAACATTATTTACTAACCGGTGATGCGTGAAATGAGTTTCTCTTTAATTTGTGCATCACACTTGATAAGATTTGTTTTGACTTGGTTCCGTTTCGTTGCTTTTCTACAATCTGTGAAATTCTCTCTTGAATTACGTAAATGAATTAATAGAGAATCAAAAGGAACCCATCAACAACTTGCCGCCGTAAGTCATAAACGGAAGTTATTTTCTAATTCTTACAAACTAAGCCATTCATATTCATTCCTGGCAATTTCACATTACCTCAAGTTTTTTCTTTGATTCGCCGCGTATAATCAAACATTACGTGCAAAAAGCCATGCAAATGCAAAACAAAACAAAGGAAGCGAGAAGCGTGGGAGTCAGGAAAGAATAAAGATGGCTACCGGAAATCCTTGTGGTGGTTTTTGGAACTAATTCTCAAAGCGCGCCTTTCATTGTTAATTTAAATCTAAAATTAATTGAAAATTGAAATATAATTTGTCAATTCTATGTAATACCGTATCAGATTGTAGAATTAATCAAAAATGGGAAAGCGAATATAGGCGAGGCGAATCTTACATAAGCTGTACTGTAGGGCAAAAATGGATATTTCATCCGATCCAAAATATCTATTGGACTATTGAATTGAGGTATGCAGTGTCGAAAACGGTTCTTCTCAATTGCCTGCCATAAATATCCGGTGCATGCTGTCACTTGGATATTGCGTTTCGCGAAGATATAAATAGAAACAGTTTCGCTCCAATCCAAAATGGCCAAAGTCCATAAATTATTACCACTGTAAATCAAATAAAGTCCATTTCCACGCTCAAATGTCAGCCTATTTTTTATTATCCACTTGAAAATGAAAACGACAACACTTTTAACTATTATCCGTTACGGGCCGCCGCTTCGATGAATCCGACCTACGACACCATCCCCAGTAGGTTCCGTTAATTAGATTAGGTCGCAGCCATTTCTGTTTACATAGCGGGACTAATCACAATGAATAATTATTTATTCATCGAACAAGAGAAGCTACACTCCTTTCAACAAAATGACCGCATTATCAGCCTTATTAATATCCTGGGCTACTACTGGCAAACTTGATTTCATTAAAACACATTTTTAAGCAAAGGCGCGCGCGGTAAACGAGCTGTACGGCAGAATGCCTGTTTCGCATGATATGCTTGTTTACGGTGTAGATGAAAACTCGTCACGAGTGTTTGGCTGCGCGCCAGAGAAATAAAGAAAACAAGTAGTCAAAAGGTCCAAAGTTAGGTCTAAGAAATAAGTGTTCATTGATTTCGAGGTTACCTACAAACATCATTCATGTAACTAAAACTTGTCACTTGACTATTTTTTTTTTCTTTTTTTCAAATAATATAAATTCTCAGTGAATTCTCTTCGTATAGTAATAGTAACGTAGTGAAGCAATGCAGGAAAGCATCTCGAATTTCTTCCCAATCACTCATTCAGCAAAAAAAAAATAAAAAACTAGACAAATTCGACTTTTTTATATTATTATATGAATAATAAATAACAACATGTCTAGAAAGAAAACAGATAGTTAGATAAAAATACCGACTTAACTATAAACATAGTAATTTGTTGTCATAAATATCAGAAAAAATTGAATGTCATCGTGGGAAAACAGTATACAATAACACATTTTTAAAAATGGAAGGAAAATATGGATTAAATCGAGTCAAATTCACAGCTAAAGTGGTGGATGGCGCCACTGACACGTTACAGGATATCCCTTTTTACGCCCTCCTCCCCTTTAAATCCCATGCAAAACTCCACGCAGTGTTATCTTAAACACTCGAGCCGAAAAAAGAAATCATAATAAACGGAAAATCGATATTTTTTTGTACATACATATTTTCCTTCTGTAGCTTCTACAGATTTCATTTTTTAACCATAAACTAAAGTATTTTCCGCATTTAATTTTCTTAATTCCATTTTATTATTTTCCCTATTTTTTTCTATTACCATAAAATTCTCCGTTCTTAATTTCCAGTTTCGGGCATTAAGGGCGAAGAGTTATAAAAACTTTTTTTTTATAATTTTATAATTTTTACACCAAACATTAACTCCGCATTAATCAAATCATCAATAAACAAATCCGAACCACGCAAGCTTTTTTTTACAACCAATTTTCCATACTATTTCGAAACACATTTCGTTACTTGAGAGCAAGAGTAAAAAAGAAAATTTCCTTTTTTAAAACCATACGTACGTTCAGGTGTTTAATGGGAATAAAACCCGAATTAAAACCCGCGGGTTCTATTTTCGAAGATGGGTTATGTGTATGAGGGGTTCATTAAGTTTTCCACTTTGCTGACTCCATTATAAATTCAAACCCATTTGCATCGAGTTATTCCCTTGGAAGCAAAAATTTCCAATAAGTACAAAACTCGCTTTTCCCGAATAATTAATTTCCCAAATTTCCACATACTTTGCTCTTTTTTTCTCTCTCCCTCTCTCTTCTTTCTTCACAACACTTATTCTTAATAACTCTCCAAAGCACAAATCTCAAGAGATTAAAAAAAATATTAATAAAAAGTAGAGAGCGAGAGAAAAAAATGAGAAAAAGGCAACACAGAATAATCACAAAAAAAAATTAAAATGAACGTTTTTCATCAATTTTTCCACACGCGGGAAAATGTTTCTTTCCATGTCTATTAGTCAAAATTCTTAATTAGGCATCGTGACTAAACGAAATGCAAAAGCAAACATCTCAAAGTCACAGCATTTTAGAAAAGTAAAAAAATTATTGAAAAAAAAATCTTAATGGTCCCATTTTATACATTTTGATAATTATGTGTATATGTAGCAAACAAAAATTTGCATCTTTATTCATCATACTGTAAAAAAAAGATTAATTGAATTCAAATCAATTCTACATTATAAATTTTGTTATAAATTTCCCACAGTTTATTTTTATAAATCGTTTTATATCAATGGTAATGTAAATTTCATTTATATTAATGTAAAAATCAGTTTAAAAATTTATGTAAGGATTACGACTTCCATAAAAGTGTCACATTTATAAATATAAATTTATAAAATGCACAAAGACAATCAGTAATTTATAATACGGTCCATTTCTAATTCAATTTCATACAAAAAACTTTTAATTCGACTTTTCATGACCAATTTATTAAAAATTGGTGAAGTATTTTTTCTAGCGAGATAAAAGGCAATGATTTAAGAAGTATAGGTAAAGCAAACTTCTTGCTACTTGTTTTACAATTTCTAAGACGGTTTAAGAGGCACAAAATCGGATAAAAGAAAACACGATAAGTAAACAGGATTTTCTTCCTCCCCACTTCCCTTTTATTTCCTTTTTAGAAACCGAACGTGATGAGATGATGCGAAGTTCTTGATCACTTTTGATCTGCGGCATTTCCCCTTTCGATATGACTATATTATTTATACCCCACAGAGACCAACGAGGTTAGCATGTGAACGATATGTCACGTGGGAAATGTCGCCCTATACCTTATCTCTTACAGTACTCTACATTTTTACATCCTCAAATTTATAGAGGTAGCAAGTGCAAAAAAAAAAGTGAGGGGGAGGGAAGGAAAATGGAGGGGAAAAAAAGAAGATATGGCATCTTTGGATTTCTTAGTACTAAGAGGATCGCCAACACTCGAAGAGAGCGGACAAATCCGATCGGCTCAAATCCGCTAAGCGGCGCTCGAGGCATCCACATACACCCACACACCCTTCCTCTTCCACTTTCCTTCTCTTCCCTTCCCTTCCCTTCCCTTTCCTTGCCTTGCCTCCTGCCAAGACCCGACGCTGCCAACGACAACGACGTCACGGGTGTAAATTGTGTGGCAAGTGTGCATGCATGGGATTTTATCAGCAAACGCTTCTGGTTTGCTAATTAATGATCTCCAGTGGAAATAAACATGGCGGCAGGTGCTGCACGAGAAGCCTCGGAGCGAATTTATCACCGCGACGTATTGGGATCGACGCTGTTATATACGCTACAAACACCCTTTCTCCCCTCCCCCCACCTCCCACCTCTCTCTCTCTTCCGAACGGGGATGTGACGTAAATCCGGGTGGGATTTTAATAAACGATCGCATCACACGGATTTCTCCGCTCCTCCTCCTCCATCTCCATCTCCATCCCGGTGGATCGTCTCGGAAAAGGACGGGTGCTGTGTTTGTAATAAACGAAGGGATTTTTCTAGCCTCTGCTGCAACATCGGGCAGCAGCAAGTGAATTGTGATATCGGTCGCACAGACTAAACAACGTGTATTACACTAGTGACGTGAAATGAAACGCCGTCTGTGCACTTGACACGAGGCGTATCGGGTGGAAAAATTGCTGACGTGTGAAGCGCATGCGCCGTCAATATGCTGACCGACAACATACGCGCACCGCTGACACGCTGCACCTACTGATTGGATCCTTTTAGATTATCAACGCCAAACTAAACCGGATCACGACCGCAACACTAGTGTAACTTACACGTTTTCAGTCAAATTAAACTGCATCGATTCGAAAACATTCCGTCCTGTGATATGGAAGAAGTGAAAAAAAAATTGCATTTTTAAGAGTATTCATAAACTGCTTAGTGCTTACGAAGCATATGGGAAAAAGCATTGAAATTCGCATTAACTGTTTGCAAATTTCGTTAAGAAAATTAATGAAATGCAAAACGAGTGACTTGACAGCTGCTCATGTTTTCATCAAACGAATCGACAGCGCCGTTTGTTTACTCGCCTCCTCGCAATAATGGTATCCATTTTTATTCCATTTTTAAAGTTCAATACCCTTCTTTGCAACAAAAAACAAAAAAAAATGTCATTTAATCCATCGATTTATATGTGAAACAGCGAAAGGAGGGAAAGCAACCCCTTCACTTGACTGCATAACGTGTTATAAAATTTAATATACTAAAAGAATAAGAATGATGATGCGTTTCCACTGCTGAATTCTTCGAGTGTAATTAAAGATGGGCGGAATTGCAGCTCTGACAGTGCTAAGATCTCTTGTAAATATGGAGTTTGAGGTCAATGAGGTTAACCGGGTTATGGTTGGCACCAAAACGGGGGAAACTGCCGAAACGAGTTGACATGGGTAAGAATAAAAGAAGAAGAGCTTGGAAAAGAGGGGGGAAGGGGGTGGTGGAGGAGGAAGGGAGGGAGGTGGAAGACCCTCTTTGTAACAATAAATCACGTGACTCGTCGGTTTGTCATAAAACGGAAGTCGTGACACGTTTCACACACTCTTGAGTTTGCATAATGCGGTGTACGTTTATTCCAGTGTAAAACATCACATCAAAATGAACGTCGTTTTGTTATCATTCGCCACGCTGCATTGGTTTTAAATGAGAACTGCAACAATAGCACAAACCAATCTAGAACGAGGCGACGCGTCAAAACTTAAAGCAACAAAACAAGTCGTCGAGACGAGACAAAACAAAAATAAATAGCAAAAATTTATTATTAGAAAAATATAAAAAATAAACTTTTGTTTCAACAAAATCAATAATGGAAGAAGCACAAAATGCACGAAATTACTTTTCCTTTCCCTTTTTCATTTTTACAATATAGTACGTGTAAACAACAATAAAACGTTACGTCATGTACGCATCAATGACCGATTTGGTGAAGTTGTAAGGCGAAAAACACCGTCACCACCGCCAACAATGAAACGAGAGTAACGTCGAGCGAAGCTAATATCGATATGCATTGCAGCTAAGCCCACAGGGGAGCTAAGGGGAAGCTTTCCTCTAGTTGCTCCTGATGAAGGTTGGGATTACATTGTACAGCACATGGCAACACAAACACGTAGAACAGAAAAGGAAAAAACGAAAATAGGGTTAAAAAAAGAAAAAAGGAAAGTAAAACACGAGGGACTAGCCACTTGTTCCTATAGTACGTCGTAAACAATGATTACCAACAGAACCCTTAGACGCCAAGGGCCCAATTCTCAACAATGCAACGCTTTATGGTTACGGATGAAAATGCGTAACGCCCACTGGACTCGGAGAAAACTACAACTCATGAGAATAAACAAAATGGCCGACAAAAAAAAATATTCAGATTAGGAGGAGGAGAAAACAGATGCCATGTACAACACATGCTGATGAGTAGGGGAAAAAGAAATAAAAGTTGGAAATGTAAAGAGAAAAGTGGCTGCATTTATTACATAGAAAAATGCATTTTCTTCACTATGTCCCAATCTAAGTCAACGTGCAAATTTTTTTTATTCACTTTTTTCCCTCCTACAATCCCTTTTTTTGCACATGCAGTATCGGTAATTCAATAAGTTAGGGCGATTTTTTTTCTTTTTTCCCAGTTTCCCATTAGTTGTATATGGGTTTATTTTTGTAACTGCAAAAGTTGGAAGGTAAAAAAAATGAGATGGTGCCTTAATGTTTGGGAGTAATCTGTTAATATGGCGCACAGCATTACTTTTTACTCCAATTTTATCCGGTGGTGGTGGTTGTAGTGTAGTGATGGGTAAAAAAATCAAAATCTTATTTTTTTGCACGTATTTTTTTAAGGACATGAAAGGTGGGGTTTATATAGCAAAACAAATTTTTTAGTATATGCATTAGTGAAATGAGTATAAATCATTTCTGGAGTAAAATTTTGTTTGATTTATGATGTTATTGAATCTCTGCTCTTCATTTGATGATTCTGAAGACCGTAATCAACAAAACGAAAGTTTAAATTAAATCCCCTTTAGATTTTTCAATTTCAAATGTAACGTTTACATTTCTTCAGAGTAAAAGTACCATTGTATGTACTTTGTACGTTCAAAATTACATCAGTTAAACCACACATGTCCCCGAATTGCACTATACTAAGCCACTGTGGTGACTTGGGAAACAAAAGCAATCCAAGTTCTCTGAATAAGAGCAAGAATAGATAAGGTAAGAGAGGGATGACAGTGTATAGTATGTTTTATGATCTACTAATCCACAAAAAATATCCCTAGACGACAAACGAAATTGAAAAAGTGGATTGTTTACATACTGCATGCAATTGTAAACCAATCATAAAAGGAAAAAAAATAATTCCTAGCCACATATTTGAGGCTTGAGCTCAAGAAAAGCAGTAAATAATAATATTACGTTGAAAACTCCGCGCACTGGAAATCCAAGAGACTAAATTGTGTATGATTAAAGTGACTAAAAGCTGTACAGCCGTTTTCTAGTCGTTTAAGTGGGGCTAAATAAAAAGTGACTAATATTTAAATCCATGATTACTAATTTCACTTAGGAAAATTAAACTTAGAATTCAATAGGCACGTTCAGTTTTATGAATAGAATTGAATTCTCTCACTTCTGACGCCACTACTTCCATCTTCTTACTTTAATACGTGTATCGACAGGAGTTGATGACGCCAAAAGTGACAAAAACACTTTTATTTCTACGATTGAACGCAGCCATAGATTTAAATTTTAGTCACTTTTCATTTACTGTTAGTCCCACTTACAAGGGCGGATCCAGAAATGTTTCCAAGGGGTGGCGATTTTGAAAAATTTTCCGAAAAAAATTGTTAAAATTGTGAATGGGTTTTATTAAGATTTTGAATGATTTTGGGGTGATTTTGGCGATTTTCTGAAGATTTTTGAAGATTTTGAACGTTCGACTTTTTGAAGATTTTTGAAGATTTTGAACGCTCGACTTTTTGAAGATTTTGAATAATTTTCTGAAGAGTTTTGAACGACTTTTTGAAAAATTTTGCTAGTTTGTGAAGATTTTTGGGATACCTACTTAAACTACTAAAAAACGGCTACAGCTATAGCTTTTTAGTCATTTTAAGTGCATAAAAGAAATGCTTTTGAATTTCTAGAGTATAAAATAGACAATTAACCAACTGTAGAATATACATCTAACCAACTTTAGTCATAAGTGTATAAAATTTACACTATTTAGCTACCGTATACTAAATAAAGTGTCTAATAATTTTTTTTGTCACTTGGATTTCCAGTGCCATTTATTAATGTAGTAATTACCAAAACTACTGCAAGATTATTAAAGATTTCCTTAAAGGAAATGAAAAACACACACCAGAAAAAAAAATAGAGTGACTTTAATTTAAAATGTACAATGTGGCCATGATGATGAATAAAGTCATCGTGTTTTCTTTTAAAATCCACTCCTTAATGCGACACAGTATCAGGTGAGGGAAACCTCGTGCTCATCCAATTATTCCCTAAAGTGTAATTATACAGATTTGGGAGGCCGTTGAGTGACCCCGACATTGCATTAGGGGTCTGTCAAGTCCACTCATTGTCTTTCTCCTTGCCCCTTTGGTCTCGTTCTAGTCATCTGATAGGCCTACAATATGTTCTAATTAACAAGTAAACAACATCTGGTTCGCTCTTACCCATCTTGTCCTATGGTGATTAGGCTTAACGTTGTCAATGGATATCTCCCCCACTCTTAAAGACGAGACCGATTTCTCGACTCGGGTCAAATTATCCCGATCAAAACAAAATTCGATCCAGTTCGACCATCTTGAAAGGATTGAGTGTCCAAAATTGTTTCCAGTGAAAATAACTTTACACTTAACTCACACACTTCTAACCTTACACGTGATATTTTTAATTTTCTGAGTGTTTTCTTGCTAAAAATACAGAGAAATTGCCGAGAAATGTATTATTTAGTGCTCGAATGACTCGAATATTGAAAATACTGACTCGTGGTTGTGGGTGCGTGGGAAGACAATTGTGTCTTGGAATAGGAATAATAGATAGTTTGCGAAAATTGCATTTTACCCGATTTTGCCACGCAACGCAAATTTTTTTTTTATAGGGTTATGACTCGACACGAAAGTTGCCACAATGGAGGCTCAATCCTCTCGATCTAATTGTTCCGCGATTAAATCGAAGCTTATAAATCACCGTAGAAGTCAAACAAATATCTGGGAAGGTTAAAATATATACGTAAAACTAGTTAAAGTATGTTTAGTTAAAATTGGAAATATTTCGTGTGAATGCTCATATCTGAGTACTACTAACAGTATCAAGGTCGATCAAGTATTACTATTGGCTGTATCTCCTTTTAGTGCAACCCAGGTGTTTAAAAATTTAGATTTGCGTTTTGGCGCAATTTTGAAATAATTTTGGTTAATTTTTATCAATTTCGATCGTTTCGTATTTGCATTTCGTTACGAATACGCAAACTGTCTACTCCGTAATACATATCACGTATTAATTACATATGAATTATATCTGAATATACAAATGAAATATTTGTATTTAATTTATTTGTTTTGGGTATGTCAACATGTTGTATGCTGACCAAAGGCTATACATACCGTACGTAAATAATATATCATCAATCTGTCATTTTAGGAGTTCAAAACGATTTTGTTGTTATTCGCATCCAATTTCTACAATAATAGTACGTAGTGTATGTTAATCCATTTTTTGACCTTTTAAACCAAATACACATACAGCAGAAGAGGATTTTCGACTGAATAATTTAAGAATTCCAAGAAAACAAAAAGTCAAGTGAGGGCTTTAAAGATAAGATTCGAGAACAGTACACTACATACATAGTTTATGTTTAATGAAAAAAAGTTAATATTAAATACAAATCTAGAAAAATAAAAAAAATATTTTGCTTTATATTTGTAAACATGACATTTTTCAAGTACATTCTTCGCTTTTGGTAAACAAGCGCCAATGGCATAACCTCGAGAGAAACAAGGGGCAATGGATCTGCTTCGCTACACAGCATCGACGTCAAAACAGGAAGTTGCTTGTGTTCAGCCCGTTGCTTTATTTTTTTTTATATTTTTTTATTTCTTTCAAACTCGAGAAAAAATGTAAAAAAGCGTAAAAATAAAAGTATAAATGATTGTGTATGAGAAAAGAGAGAGATTAACTTTACTCGATCCTTTTCATCCTTTTTCGAGCATCGAAGCAAACAAGGTTTAATTTCAATGTAAACAACTCGACGTCGCCTTACAACTTGTACTGGAATTTGTTTCGATGTTGGGATTCAGTGAAGAGGAGTTGAAGTGAGGAGTTAAATCGTTATTGTTGAATCATTCGACCGATCATACATTTGATTACATGATCAATCGAGCAAAGAAAAAAAAAACCAATAAAAGCAAATTAACCCACCGTTGTTGCATGGATTAAAGTTCGGTTCGACATGGCTCGATAACAATCATTTTCTAATTGAAAGTTTATGCACATTTGTTTTAGATGACAAATAGTCCGGAGGATTAAGAATAAACATTTGTTACAATTGAATGGTGTGATCTGGGTTTACTACTGTATATTGGGTTGTTGTCGATGACGGAATAAAAGGAACAAAGCTCGAGTTGTGTTCAATAAAGTTTAGGGAAACGATGTTTTTTACACAGCTAAATAAATATCTTTTGCTCGAGGTTGTCTGATGTTGGATTACGTGGAAATAGATGGGTGAAAATCCAGATTGTCAATATTTTTCACTATATAGGTATCAGAAAGAACTAATTCAAAATATTTCACAATTGTGTAGGTTAAAATGTGAGTAAACATCTATTTTTACTCCATTTTTTAAAGATATATTTATGCAAAATAGCGTCAGGTGTAAGAAATTGCTAAATACTAAAGCTGTTGTTGCACTCGAGAGGCGTGTTTTTTCACCTTTATCACCATTTGATCATGCAGGGTGGAACAAAAGTCAGGATCAGTACCCGGCCAAATAATTTCTGAATGGTTAAAGATAAACAAAAGCTGTTTGATCGAGCTCATAGGAAAGGGGATAGGCCCGATCCAACGATTCACTCAAATTTGACCTCAGACCTCGATTTTGAGGTCAAACACTTTCCATCGTTTAATGCATTAAAGATGGAAAGAAATTTCCAATCGGATAGTTGTAAACGACTCTCTGATTAGTCTAAAAATGGTAACACTTCACATCTCTAATGTGGATTTACAGTATTTAGAAAAAAACAGGATTTAAGATGGGACCAAAACCAAGTTTTGGGCCCTTTTTTCAATTATAAATGCATTTGAGCTCTAAGTGAGGTCAAATATAAGTGAATAATTGGATTAGGCCCATTCCCTTTCCTATGAGCTCAATCAAATAGATTTTATTTATCTTTTACACTGTATATATCAGTTGTAATCCTATACACATACAGTACAGTATGTAGATAGTTGCATACGGGAAAAAAAATTTTAGAGTATAGAATATAGATTCAAAAATTAAAATAGAATTAAAATAAAGTTGTGAGTTAGATGTTACTTGTTATTGTAATCAAGTGAATATGAGAATAAAATCCCAATTTTACATTCAGTTTTGAATATAGTTACACGTGTTGGTACAGAAATAAGTTACTTTAACATCTAAAATATGCAGCTTGATATTGAAAACAGGTTTTAGCATCATTAAAAACAATTGCGTATTAAAGACAAAGCTGATGATACCAGCTAAATCTTTCAAAATGTTAAGGAAAATAAACATCAGCATTGAAAACAAAATGTTTTTTACATTGAAACCAGTTGTTTTAAAATGAAATTAAAGACCATCTACAATTTTAAACACCTTTTTCAATGGTGCCATTAAATTCTCGCCTTTCTTTACTTTCTCTCATGTTTTTAAATATGCTTCGTTTCGTTTTTAGTTTTTCTTTCTTTGCTCATACCCACTATAGCTATTTCATTTTTTTGACAAAACTAACATTGACAGAATCCATCTTGTTTGGTGCGCATGCTCAAGGTTTAACTTCTCCTTGGAGAGATCTCAATTGGCTAGAATGTCTTTGAGTGGCTCCATTATGAAAGCTAATCGTTTTTCTTTCACCACTCGATACATCCAACCGTTCTACAACTGCGCAATCGCACAAAAAAAGAAAAAAAAAAGAAATAGCAGAACCATTCGACTAGAATGACATATTTTCGCTTCATTTGCCTGCACTTTAATGAAGAGACAAACTGATACCACTGAATTTTTATTCCATTTTTTTCACCTTTAAATCAAATTCAAATAGGAAGTGATGTCTTCTCTACAGCAAAGGCAAAAAAACCTCTTTTTTTCACTTATTTGTTGCCAAGGGAACTAAAACAGTAATGAAAGTGCAAAACATACAAAGAGATTTGTGTATTGCTAACACAGCAAACCTTCATTTCTTCAGTTGTTGTTGCCACGCAACAGACGCCCAATAATCAAACTTCCCTCCCCCCCTCTCCCCAAAAAAAATCCAAACAACAATATCAACAACAACAAAAAACCATTGTTGGCTTCATTTTTGCGATTGGAAAGCAGAAAAAAATGAAGAAAAGAAATTCTTGTGCAGCTATTACGACTCAACAAACCGAAACAATCAACGATTAAGTTTACCCACAATTCAATGCGTTATCCGGATCTGTGACAATACTTTCTAATCTTCAACCATCAATCTTTTTTTTTTTTAAATAATTTTTTTTCCCTTTTGAGGGAAAAAAATTCTTTTGGAATTCCTTTTCCTTTTTCAGTAAAGCGATTCGATTTGAACGTATACGCGTTCCTTAACTCGTGAACCACCTTCGATTTACGATCAATTTTCGATGCTCCTTTCCCTCCTAAACGCTTTTCTCAACAATACCATTTCCATCTACGTATCCAACAACTGGAGGCTTTACAAGGTTGGCTATTGTTGATGTTTTTAATGCTCTTTGAGTCAGGCAATGATTAAAGCCAAACTGCTGCCCCTTAACTTTTATCTAGCAGGCGAGAAAAGGATGTCGGTAATCAAGTTGATGGTTGGTGACCACTTCCGGTTGAGATAGAAAGCGGCGCAATGATTGGCCAAAGCTCATTAAGATGGCTACCCTGGGGCCCTCGGGTTATCAGCTTCAAATGTATACAATTATTAGCTGCGCAGACATTACATGGGCCCTGCAAAGATTTATGATACGAGTCAAATTTATAACCAGATGATCCCCATGAGAAGCGCAGCGCTGCTCAGGGAATGATTGTAGGCATTAATGAAGACATGCAATCAATGTCACTGTTGTATTGTGCATTTATTAAAACGACAACAAATTTGCACCCAACACGAGTAGATCAATTAAAGAGAAAAATTACACGCGTTTTGCACTTGATTCGATTTGGATCGCTTTAAAACACTCGAAGAAGTTTTAACAATGGTTTTTGAATTGTTTTTAACTATGTTTACCATACAGAAAATGGCCGATAAATTGTTGAATCGTAGTTAAATCAATTCATTACTCACTTTCTAAGCCTAATTGATTGCAGGTATGGCCAAAATTAATTTTACGTGTAATTCAATTGATCAAACCAACTGTAAATCAATGGGTATTGATGTTTGTAGTAATTCCAACTTAAGCATAGAGTCATGCGTCAAGAAAATCTGTCTTTTAAGCGAGGGGACCGACATTCTCGAAAATCTCGTCAACAGCCTCCAAAAATCCCTGAAAATCTCATAAAATCCCAAAAATGTTTTAAAATCCTAAAAATCTTTTAAAATCTCAATAAATCCCACAAATCTTAAGAAATCCTAAGAAATCTTGGATTTTGGAACATCCGGTTTCGTTTTTGAAGAGTGGTTTCGGTTTTCCAAGAAAGCGGCACTTCCGGTTTGTCACTGAAAGGACCGACATTCTCGAAAATCTCGTCGATGGCCTCCAAAAATCCCTGAAAATCTCTTAAATCTTGCCAAATCTTATA
>JAQFZO010001040.1:15000-18454 GCA_034695885.1 Geophilus flavus | reverse complement strand
GGATATGAGAGAAATAAAATAAAAATGAAATATACAAAGTGGTGACAAGCCTACCAACCATACCAGACGCCAAAATACGTAGCCTTACAGTAATTATTAATTACGTAATAAATTAAAAATAAAAACCTTTGTATTTGATTCTGTCCAGTTGGTCAGTGAGGATCCTCAATTCCGGATTGGATAGATCTCCGAGCTGTAAAGAGACAAGATTTTCATGGTAAATCGAGCACGGAAAATGATCGTACGGAAGCTTTTTATCACATCGTAACTGTGTGTGTGACTGACGAAAACTTTGCACTACGGCGAAATTATAAAGATTACATACATAAGGAAAAAGGGATGGAAGCATTTGAGTCCAATTTCTTGAAAATGTACTTCTTAAGTCGTTTTCTTGTTGTTGCTGATTGCCTCCCATTTATGTAGAGGCGCTGCCTTTTAATGGAGTGATTAGACAAACATTAAAGGCGCTTGCGCTAGAACATCGTCTGCCTTATTGATGCTGGAGTTTAAGTGGTGCTGCCACCCTGACCTAGCCCAATTACGAGAGAGCAGCAAAAGCCTCATCTGGCGGCCACTGCACCAACTAATAGAGCAAACTATTGCCTATAAATGAGTCGTTTCATCTTCGCAGGCACCACCTAAATTTAACTATTAACTCTTCTTGCACAGCTGAGACCATCTTTACGCATTATAAACTCGACAAATCGAATCAACAAAGCATTTTACCGTACCGTACCGTACCGTACCGTACCGTAGTACCGTTCTATGATATGATTCCGTTCATACGAGTGTGAGTGTGAGTGTGAGTGTGAGTGTGACGGCCACGTCTTGCTAGTCGTTATCGAATTTGGTGCGCACGAGCATTCCGTAGCAATTTCGCAGCATTTCACTGCTGTCACCATTATTCAATTCATGGCTGAGCTTAAAAAAGATAGGACTAACATTTCTCATTTTTTTCCTGATGAAAGATAAAGAGATTAGGGTTTCTGGATGACAACTTCATTAAGTTGCAAGAAAAGGAAATAGACTAAATCCACGAATAAATTTAAGCATTTTTTTTCGCTTGCAAGTGGCAACTAAACTTGCACCGATACGCATACATACGGATGGCGGGGCGGGGCGGGGCGGTATTTACTCTTAAACTTACGGCATCATTTTTCTATTATTAATGGTCGACTATTAACACGGTGTGTAGTTGCAAAGCAGGCGAGGATGATTAAAATGACACCGAGGAAAGAGCACCCATTCCCCATACACCCCCATACACCTAGCGTGGTCGAGTGCAAACTGCCAAAGTACGTTGCGTGAATACTAAAAATTGGCAAACACGAGTTTGAAAGATTGTGTTTGACATCGGAGTGAAGGTTTCACAATGGCCCCCTTTTCGGGATAAGCTCTGGGATCATACATTTTTAAAACGAACGAGAATGTGCCCGATAAATGTTGCATTTCCCACCGATGATGATGATGATGATGATGATGATGATGTTGATAAGAGTAGAAATAGAAATTAAACTTTTACTCGTACGGTACCTATACTACGAACGGTATAGATAAAACGCAAAACGTAATTTTAATTTTCGCGCGTGCATTGTCGCCGAACTAACACTAACACTAACACTAATATTTCATTTTGTAACTGCTATATTCTTCCTTTTATGATTGAAATTCACTCTCCCCTGTGGATATCGAGAAAATGAGATTCGCTCCAATGATAAATGAAAAGGAATCCAGTCACACGCCATTGGAAATCAAAGTGGATCTCACTACTGACCATTGATCCACGCTTCGACTCCCACCAGCACTCGAGTAGAAACACCCAAAAGAAAGAAAGAAAGAAAGAAACCTAACAAAAAAAAAACATGGACGAGATCCATTTGTTTCCAAGGTTTTTCTAATTAAAAAATTATGCTGCTGCCATGGAAACGTTTTAACCATTTTCTGTGTTTTTGAAAAATTTATTCGGGGAAAGAAAAAGAATATTTTTTATGACGTTGTGGTTTTTCACCTGCGTAAGAAGAGACACGCCGACGATGCCTTGGGATTTGTGCATTGCTTCGGTCATGTTGTGATAAAGATGCGAATTGAAGCCGTACAACTGGACCTGTAACGAAATTTAAAAAAATTATTATTTTCAATAATAATAATTCATTGCTAAATGTGATTGCGATTGACAGGAACGAAGAGCTAGCTAGTTACTACTTTATGCTTCCTGTCAGAAAATGATTGTCAGATCATCCTATAGTTAAATGACGTTTTTGACATTTAAGTCTGCAAAAGTAGACATCGATACTGCAAATGGATGGACAAATAAATAAAATGAGGATTTATTTATTTATACTAAAATATGGCTCCGGTCATATCCCAAAGTATCTCTTCAGCCATAAAAACGACTGAAAAAACAGTCCATCGAGTGAAGCAATTGTGCAAAAATCACGTCGGCATCATCTCATCTCACGCAATATAAAAATAAAGAAAATATTACGTATTTAAAAAAACAGGTGCATTAATTCCTCGCTTTCGCATACGGTAGCATTTCTTTAAAATAATCCATATAAATTTAAAGAAAATTGCAGGTAAATCTCATGTGTTTTTACCTATTGAGAAAACAGCAGGTTAAGACAAAAGAAGATTTAAAAGTAAAGTATAAAAAAAAAATACAAAAAATTCTCTAAAAGGAATTTGTCGATAAAAACGAAACAAATGTGGAAAAAAAAAATCAAAAAAACTATATCAGATAAAAAAAATGAAGAATATGATGGCGCTATCCAGAACAAAGACACAATTTAAGACAGAAAGGAAAAAAAGATGAAATACTTCAAATTCTGCTTGAGAGAGAACATGATTGGACATGTCAAGTCAAAAAAAAAAGAGAGAGAGAGAGAAAAATAGGAAAAAAGAAATAAAAGAATTTTTTTTGCTTGTCCGAGTACCCCAGAATTTGACATCGCAACACATGGAGTAAAAATTATTTATCAAACGTCACAATTTAGAATAAATACGGTAGTGCCGTCGTCGTCGTCGTCGTCGTCGTCGTCGTCACTGGTGTATGATAATATTTTATTCTTTTTATTTTTTTACGGTCTAATTTAGAGAGAAAGTTTTGTGAGGATGATTCAATCAACGAAGAGACCTTTGGTGATGAGGTAAAAAGGCAGTGCAAGTTTCAACAAACTCAACCAAGTAGAAGAAATGCAATTGCAGCGAGGCCAAAAACACACAGCTGCAGGGATGTGGCATCAGAAAAGCAAACAAAAATTGACACTAAAGCGCTTCAGTTGAGATACTCAAGAGATTAAAAATATAAAAAAAAATAAAAATTTCCAGAGATAAAGGTGAAGTTGAAAAATTTAAAAAGTTTAATAAAAAGAAAAGAAAGAAAGAAAGAAAAAAAAATAAGTTTTCAAAACTTTTTTATGTCTGGGTAAAATGATAGACAATTTTTCAAAATTAA
>JAQFZO010001040.1:0-10000 GCA_034695885.1 Geophilus flavus | reverse complement strand
AAGAAGAAAAGAGCAAAGCAAAAAAAAAAAAATGAAGAAATAAAACGAGTTACGTACGGTAACGTTTTCATTTTAAACACAATTTTAATTTTTAAAAAAACCCATTACGTATGTACTGTATATAACTTGCGACACGTCTAAACACGAGTCTAAAAAATTCAATTTTCTTCCATAAAAATGAATGAGGGGGAGTTGGAAAATCGACTTGCAATTTTTCCCATCACCTTATTTTATTATACTCCATCTTGTTTTATTCTAATTAAATGCCAGTGGTGCATTATACTCTGTAAAAATTCAGAAGAGGATTATTTCTTGCTACGGTAGCTTTTGGCAGGAGCCAGGACGAAATTAAAAACGACCCAATTACAGCCCTGAGAAAGTGTGGGGCGGGGGTATGGAGGAGAGAAGGAAAGGAAAGGAAAGGAAAGGAAGGGGAAAAAAAGTACAGTATCGAGCTTTTTCCCTCCCTCCCTCCCTCCCTCCCTCACTCCTTCTCGCAAGTGAGAAAAGTGGGAGAAAGAAAGAGAAGGAGCTAGCGACTAGCTAGCGAGCGAGCGAGCGAGCTTCGTGCAAATTAAGGCCGTAATTTTTATACTGCTCACGTTGTGCCTTTGCTCCATGAATGCAAATTGAGAAAGAATTAAAAGAGAGAGAGAAGGAAATGTTGGAGCGCTTTTCCGAGACAAAATTTCAAAGTGAAAAATCTCCACCAGCGGATGGATGGATTGATTTAGAAAGTAAAAAAAAAGGGTTTCTTCGATTGAATTTTAACGAGTCGATACCGGGTACCGTATTAGAAATGCGAAAAAGTCGTACCGTACTACGTTTCCGGTTGCGAGTGGCCGTTTCTTCATCATGGCACTCGATGCGTTGACCATTAGGACGAGGTAAATCCGAGTTAATTGGCACTTTTCTTCCTTTCTGATACACCCAAGACGTTTGCTCACCCCAAAATCACGGATTAATGTCTTAATTAATGAGATGGCGACTCCCACACCCCAACAAGGACGCCCTCGTTTGCACATTTTGCTGCTTTGCCCTCATTAATGCTAATTTGGGTCACCATTAAACGACAAATGAACGTCATAAGAAACAAGTAATCTCTTAAATGTCACCTTCCCTAACCCTCCCTTCTCTCCTTACCCTTTCTCGACACAAATCCGCGACAAAGAACAAACATCAAACTTCTTTTTCGACACATCGACTTTAAACTCTGCTGTGGTGCAAGCAGGAAAGACTCGATAAATGCATGCAGATTTTTACCTTTTTCCTAATGAACGACGAGCGAAATTTAAAACTAATTGACATTTTTAGTCCTACTTGCACACAACTGTCATTCAAATCGTTTAATTTTAATAAACTTGATGGACAAATTACCTCCATTATAAAAGGAGTTTTTTAAAAAAAAGAAACTCGTTTTAATTAAACATCGAGTAGGTATCGTTCGCAAGAGGAAAATCACGTAAAGGGTTGACCGGAATACGTCATCATTACTCGATTTCATTGTTTTTCGTCCACGACTCACGAGGATCCAAATCCTTTGAGTAATCAAAAACCACAAAACATCACAACTTACACCTCAATTTTTTCCTCCGGAGAAATATACCTACCGGTACTGTAAACTGTCGAGGCACGAAAGAAATTTAAAACTTTTCCAACCGACAGTTGTTTACAAGCGAGCGTAATTCCCTCGACGTGTCACGTGTCGTGTGCAAGGAAAAATAAAAATAAAAATAAAAACTTCCGAGTCCACCGCCAGCCACCCCGTAATGACTGATGACGAGTGTGTATTTACCTGTAATTTCGTTTCCCCACCCTTTTGATGACTTAATTAAGGTAAAAACACACACAAATAATAAAAAAAAAAATAAATGTTTATCACGAGGAAAGTAATTACAAGCCGAAATGAAAGGAAACAAAAAGAATCTATTTTATTCATGTAACAACCACATCCATTCTTGGTGATTTACAACGTGAGCAAAAGAAGAAAAGGAAGGCAAAAAAAGATATACACCACACGGCACACGGCACACACTCGCACAGAAAAAAGAAATTAATTTGCTTCATTTTTTATCTGTTGCTCACTTTTCCATCATTTATGTCATTTGAAAACAATAAGAAAAACGGAGGGAGAGAAGAAATCCGTAAAGAAAAGTGGGGTCTGGTACGGGAGAAACAAATGGCGCAACGAGCCATTCGTCATCACGAATGTCAGGTGTGATAAACGATGAGAGAAGCGAACACACCTGGCACCTCAAAAGCCCCAATACTCCAAGCCACATGACAAATGAAAACGAGTCTAACCCATAATTACACATTGTAATTAATATCTCATTGACCCTTAATGTTTATTTGCACGCATAATTAATGGATGGATGGATGGATGAACGAGCGAGCGAGCGAGCGAGCGAACGGGTGAATAAAAAAATAAAAAAGAAGAAAATATAAAAGAGATGAAAGCAAAAATGGACTCTGTCACGTTTTCGAGCATCTTGAGCGTTGAGTGGTTTAAGATTTATGAGTTAGCAGGTCTCACGGCGTCCGTGGCCGACTCGATAAGGTGCCTGGTGCACTGACGACGACGACACCCCCCACATCCACCTTCACAACTCCACAAGACCCTCATAAAAGAGCGCCATTAAAGTTCCCTGCAGAAGAGGCATCAAACTTAAGGAAGATGTATAATGGAGTGGATCAACAGCTTCAAATATTGACTATTAAAATTATAGAATCATTCCACTTTTTTATTCTCTCTCTCTCTCTCTGTTTTGGAAAACTTTGTCGAAAATATAAGTAAGTTTGGCGAGATAAAAGTGCGCTTTTTGACGGCAAAGAAGTGTAAAATTTGTTGTAAGAACATTACCTGATTGAGACCATCCATCAATGACACAGGCAACCAAACACGCCATCCGACGACAGATTTTTCAAGCCGAATGAAAAACAGCAGACCTCACTCACCTCTCTCTCTCTCTCTCTCTCTCTCTCTCTCTCTCTCTCTCTCTCTCTACCATGCCACATCACACTTCTGGACGTCGAGTGTAACAAAATGCTGCGGGGGTCTTGCCACTTGCCGTCTGACCACACGAGAAAAACCCGAAGCGGAATAATGTATGTCTCGTCAATCCAATTTCCGCATTGGGTTTCTCGTGTGGTCGTGGGGCAATATATGTAATTTACTGTAGCGAAAGAAGAAGACAAAAACTCGTTTCGAGATCGCACCGCATTCCAAAAGTGGTTTTAATCTCCAATTCGCACTGTGGCGGGCGAAGCGAATGCTTCCATGTTTTGTTTACTCCTTTAAAACTCGGTGCACAGACCAAACAGCGATAATGGATGGAGCACACGAGATTCACGAATGTTTACAAACCGAGAAAAGAAAAGAAAAGAAAAGAAAATTTGTAAAATTACCTTGGAATCCAAGCAAGTGAGAAAAAAGTGAGTGAGTGAGTGAGTGAGTTAGTTCATAATTGGCAATATTTTAATTAAGTAGGTACGGTAATTCTTAAGAAGAATGGAAAAAAAGGTGAAAAATGCATTTTTTCCCAATCTGTCGCAGCAGCAGCAGCAGCAGCATTATTTTTCTTGGGCAATGCCCGTCCATCGTCTTCGACAAACATTAAAGATCGCTCAGTTGAATGACTGTTAATGAATTTACAGCGGCATACAGCACAGGATGTGCGCTTTAATTCAGGCCGCCGCTCTTATCAGGCTAATTAATTGGCAATTGTCCGTGAGCAAATTTAATTTGTAGCCCGTCCCTATGGCATGAGTGCGTTTCTCATTACATTCACGACAAACATTGTTACAACCTAAATTCGTGACACCTTTTTTTTTCTACCGCGGCACAATGCAACTTTTGCAATCTCTTCTCCTCATTTTTGCTCACCCTGCTCCTCGGCAGGTAATTGCATTTTAATTAATTAAGACCTAATTATTTGACATCAATTCTAGATATAAGGTCGTCTTTTGTCTAATTATTACATCTAACGATTGCTAATTACAGAAATTACTAATAATTAAACCTCTTCCTGCTGCTCGATCTTGCAAAGCACGCGTAACGCTTCAATTAAAGGTCAAATTTTCCACTTCCGTATACGTATCGGATCGGTCGATGCCGTCGATGCCTTTAAAAAAAAACGCAAATTCTTTTCCATATTTTTCAAACCGAAGAGTCAGTCGACGGACGCGGAAGTGAAACGAACAAGAAAATACGGTACAAGTGATTATCGTTTTATTAAACATAAAATGCAATCGAATAAGTCGTGTCTGGAGTTTTAAACCACATAATAAAATTGACTTAAACCTAGCAAACCTCTGACACCGACCGACCGACCGACCGAGCGTCTGCTATACATACGGTCGGTATAACAGAGCAAAAGACGATGCCGGTCTTTGGAGTTGCATTGATTTGCTTAATGACACTCAGCCGCCACTAGAGGCGGTGCTCACTCGAATTATGTTTACAAATGAGTTTAAAATCGGCTCGTGATATAATTAAGTTTAACACATCCAAAACGCAGCTGAGACGCCACTTTGCCAACCATCTGTTGTTGTTTGGTGGGCTCTCATTTGAATCAACATTTCCTCTATTATAATTATAAAGGCAATTACCAAATGCACACACCAACCCACGCCCATCTTAAAGAAGAATAAAAAAATAAAAAAATTTGACGAAATAAAATTACCAATTTAATTTTTTTTTCTTTCTTTTTGTGTTTTATAAATACGTTTATTACGATCTTCTCGCACGAAAACAATTCACTTGCTTCCTTCCTTCCTTCCTTTAAAATCAAAGTAAACATCACTCGCAAGTCGTCGGCATGCAACCATGCAGAAAAGACATCTTTGTTTTCCTCTGCAGCAGCAGCAGCAGCAGCAGTCTTCTTCCTTCTTATCCACACAGGGAATTTTAGTCACAATTTTTCCATTCCCCGCCCCCGCCCCCTAAAATATACAGCTAAGCCTCGTTTCGACTTCATTACCCAAAAGCACCAACTCTGCCCTCTAATTCCCTTTCCGATGTCTTCACACTGATTTCCAACTCGTGCTTTTTGCTGTTCTAAACTTTTCATCGAGTCTCAAAAAAGAAAAGAAAAGAAAAGAAAGAAAAAAAATTAAATTCACAAAAGTTCATTCAAACAGAATTACTTTTTCCATTCTAATTTTTTCCTTCCTCCCTTCCTTCCTTTCCTGCCTGCCTGCCTCCATCGTTAGGATCAAAACCCTTCGAAGTTGCAGATCAACAAGTAATCGATATTTTTTTTTATATATGTTACGTATATAAAATAAAATAAAATAAAATAAAAAGAAAGTTATTTATTCTCCTTAATGCCCTTACCGAGAAGGAATTCTTTCCTGTTAGGCTGGCAAAGTTTTAAACCTTAAAAAAAAAAAAAAAAAAAATGAAACAATTGACAAGCCATTTTTTTCAATGCCTCATCAATCATTCTTACTTGCACAACTCCTCCATAGTTGGCGCTGTCACCAGAACGCGAACGAACGCCAGGGATAAAACTAATTATGTTTTGACTCACTTCCTGACCTTGTTTCGCTTCATTTCACTCACACTTTACTCCACCCACCCGATCTCCGAGTCCCACTCCCACTCCCACCATCGCCCACTGGTAAACAAAAGTCGCATAAAAAGAACAGTCGAGGAGTATGTACAGTATATACCGTATGTAATGTATGAAGATGGAAAAGTAAATTCTTTCGATTATATAAATATAGGTGTAAGTAATGTGCCGACTTGCACCCCATCCCATCCACACTGAGTCATGGAAAGGCAAACTATGGTGGAAAATTTATCGAGTCCATGTATCTTTTCGTGCCTTATCGCTATCATTAAATTTAATCCATAAAGAGATAGAGACCGAATTGCGGCGAGAAAAAGCGAAAAAGAAAGAGAGAGAGAGAGAGAGAGAGAGAGAAAAAAAAAAGAAAAAATACAGATAAAGTGAATGGGGAGGAGTAGTGCAGAGAAACGCGACTTATGTTTTTCCATTGATTACACCTGACTGCACCACGTTCATCATTTATCCCATAATGAGCTTTTTATACATCAAACACGCGGTTATTAGGATTAGAAAAAGTAATAACAAACACTCGATTTATATGAGAAATACCTACTAGGCATAGGTTTTAATTATTTATTTACTGCTGTCCTATTTTCCTCTCTATCACACATCAATCATTAGTTGCAGCTTGCGAGCTCCGGTTGCCATGGCGACGTGGAAACCCAAGCGAATCCAAAATTGAAACACATGTAAATAAAAGTTGACCAATACTACTCTTACAGTTTTGTATTTAAATGAGACGTGCTGCTTATTATCGATTTTATATTATATTATTTCATTTTATTTCATTTTATTTCATTTTATTACGGTACCATACCGTAGTATTTTCTTTTTCGTCGAAAAAACAATAGATGATAAAAGGTTGGAAATTTCGATTGATTAATTAATTAATTAATTAATTAATTAATTAATTAATTAGGCAAATCTTCCGGTGTGGCCGCGTGGCTGGCCCCGAAAACTAACTGTCGGTGAATTATTGATGGGTTTTGCAAAGTCTCGTAGGTTTGTAAAAGTTTGTAGCGAATCGATCGTAAATATTTCGAGTGGCAGCAGCAGCAGCAGCAGCAGCAGCTAATATCCATGGCAAACAAGAGACGTAAAGCGAACAAGAAAAGTATGGACAAACAAGTGTAAAGTGTGAAACGACGAGAGCATCGAAAAGTAGAGTGCTTAGTCTCAGAGCATGGCCACCAGGCGGCTCTTAATCTCCTAATGAAATGCACTATACAAAAATGAATTAGACCATTAACCGAGCAATGAATAGGAAAATTCCTCTGGCCGCACCGACCCCGCCACCTGGAAAGGCACAAGCGAGCACCTCAACGTGCAGTTGACGGAGCTGCGTCTTCAAGCGTGAATACAAACACACTCTTTCACTAAACCCAGCTCTTTCTCTCTCTCTCTCTCTTTCTCTCTCTTTCTCTTTTCTAGGTGAGAGAGAAGAGAAGAGAAGAGAAGAAGAGAAAGAGAAACTTATGGCATCAACCTCTTTATTTATGGATTCATTATGTGGAAAGCATTTTCTACTCACTGCTGCACTTTTCCACTGTCTTAACCATCATTTTTCCATCCTTTGCCAACCGTTGCTGCACTAAATATTTTCCATATTTCGCCGCAAGTGTCGAGTGCACACTCAGTACTCACCAGTTTTAATCACTCGTAAAACTTGCAGGTACGGTATGTACAGTATATAAATATTCACGAGGATAAATCACATTATCTATTCTAGTAGTAGGTAACAAAATAAATAACATTTTAAATATGCCCCAAAACGTTTGCAGCATCTTAAATCTTTTTTCTTTCTTTTTGCTCTGCTCATTAGGATATGGATCTCGTTGCAGCTGAGACCGAACGACCGAACGACCGACCGACCGACCGACCGACCGACCGACCGACCAAACTGAATCTAACCGAACCGCACCGCACCGCACCGCACCGCACCGCACCGCACCGCACCGCACCGCACCGCATCGCACCGAGTTGGGAGTTTTCGTCTCGGCCCCCATCTACTCTACATCCAAACCAATGCTACAAGTCACGTGCAACACGTTTTCTAGAAACCTTCAATCCTCTTTCCCAGACCGGTCTCCTCCAAAAAGAACAAAACCAAAGAAACGAGCAAAAAACTACTTGATTGATGTTTTACACGTTTTCTACCTCGCCAGAGAAAGAAAAGAAAAGAAAAGAACAAAAAAAATTAAATTTTAAATCTTTTATTTGTCCTTATTATTATTATTATTATTATTATTATTATTATTATTTTTATTATCATCATTACGAGTTCGTATGGGATTAGCGAAATGCGTGTTATTAATTTTAAAGGTGAAACCCCCGAATGGAAATAAATATTTATGATTGATTTTTCTTTTGCGAGTCAAGTGCAAAGACTTTGGAGAATTTATTATGGGCAATTAATAAAAACAAAATGTGAAACAGCCAAGAATTAAATTATCCTTCACGTAAAAAGATGGAGGATTCAATTAACGCGTAGACAGACGGAGTCTGTGATTTATCAAATTTAACAGCACAAAAGACAGTGACGAGATCAATGAAGAGAGAGAAAAACACGTTGCGATATTATTCGCCCTCGCATACTTAATATACAATGTACAGTATTTCCTTTAACTCTAACTCTTCCATCACTATGCTATGCTATGCTATGCGATGCTATGATGCGCCAAAACAAACTTGGATTCCCGCGTGTAATGTACTCGAGTGCATACAACAAATTAATAATAAATCCTCTATACCTGGGTTAGTATTATGGTATGGAAATAAAAAAAATATATATTAAGTTATAAAAAAAATACTTAGCCAAGAGCGAGCGACACAACCGCAAATTTCCTAAAGTTTATCAATTTTTCAAAATTAGAAGGAAAAAGTATTAGAGTTAAGCGAGGGAGAAAAAGTGTGCAAAACTTTCTCGAAAACTCGTTTAATCTCGGTTCGACGTTAAAGGGGCAGTGTCTCGACTGCGATAATTTTGTGTGTGTGTGTGTTTATTTGTTATACGAAGTAAAACACGTCTGTTTCTCACTTCTCTCACGTCCGTCGGTGATGGACCAATTTGTCACGAGGTCATACCCTGGGGGGGTCAACGGCCATGCTTTTTAAAATGGAATCCACGAAATTCCACCCATACCTCGTGTCACCGATCAGAACACAATAATAACAAAGACACAGGCAACGATGCACGGCGCCATTTACACATCGCTACACCAGACATGCCCTGAATACCGTCGCATCGAATTCCTTTTTTCCCAGACTGAAATAAATTCGACAAGTGGAAAAACAAGAGGAAAAAAAATTCTGGTTAATCCTCGAATTAATATCGCAAGACACAATTTTTTTTTTTTTTTTTTTTTTTTTAAAACTGTAATAACTCGTTTGTTTGTAAAGTTTTTTTGTATTTTTGTTGCATTATATTACCGTTGGAAAGGAGTACAATACAATCTACCATCAGACATTGCTTAATTAGAAAATACTTTTTTTTGCATTTTTTAAACCCCATTCCCTTTGTAACATTTCCTAACAAACTACACTACTCTTCCACCATAAATTTTGAACCCCCAAAAATAACTTTTTCCAAAAAATAAACCATAAATATATTAATTTTTAAAACTTCTATTCCTCAATATTTTAAAATCCTTTAAAATCTTAAAAATTTCAGAGATATTTAGAAATCCCAAAATTTAAAAGTTAGGTCGCTCACTGTAGTGGTTTTACTTACTGGTTTCTCTGTGACTCCACCTCGAACTTTGAAATCTTGAATATAATGTTTGGCAAATAAGCTGGAGTGGTGTTGGGTTTACAATACATACCCATAGTAAGCAATGGGGAGTAGGGGCACAGTGGTAGGGCAAACCCCCTTTAGTAAAGGGGGTTATGGGTAGGGGTTCAAGAATTCAAGGTTTGTCAGGCGTGACGAAACGTAGATAATTGTTGGAACTTGGAAGTCAGAGGCGGGTGGGGAGGGGAATTTTGAATGATTTATGGGATTTCTAAATATCTCTGGAATTTAAAGATTTTAAGAGATTTTAAAAGCTTGAGAAATAGAAGTTTTACAAATTAATATTTTTATGATTTTTTTTTTTGAAAAAATTCTATTTGGGGGATCGAAATCGTTAGCGTTTCATAATTTATGGTGGAAGAAGTAGTGTAATTTGTTAGGAAATGTTACGAAGGGAATGAGGTTAAAAAGTGCAAAAAAATTGCATGGGACAAAGTCGCATCTGGTAGAGCAAAAGAGATCATAAATGAAGTGGAATAAAAGGGGAAAAAAGGAAAAGATAAAACCAAATGTTTTATCATCGTCGACTGAGAGACAACCAAGAGTTTTTAGTTGTGTTAAAGGAATAGTGCAACAAATATTATAATTTTGGAGTTAACACTGTAAATGAACTAGTAAATGGCAATAATTATGC
>JAQFZO010001039.1:0-18455 GCA_034695885.1 Geophilus flavus | reverse complement strand
CCGGAGCCCTGCGAAATGCTGCTCTAGAACAGCACTAGAAACTAAATTTGATGGAGAGTTTAAATATTTTTGTCATCTGTATGATATTGGTTGCAATTTAAACCTTTTTATTTTGAATAGACAATTTATGGAAACTTCATTCAAGTTCCATTTAAGTTTCTAATGACTAGAAATTCAAAATTTAAAATGGACAATACTGTAGAACAAGAGACCGGAAGTGGGATCCAACTTTTTCCAACGTTAGTTTATTATGAATTCGTTAGTTTAAGCTGTTTGCTGTTTCAGTCGTTTTGTTTCAGCTAAGCCCCTCCCTTCATTTCCGGAAAAAGTTTGTTTGTTTTCGCTAAACTCAAATGTAGTACTTGACTAGACCATTCTAACTTGCTGGTTATAAAAATATGTTACCTTACCACAAGTAAGGTAATCGATATTTCATTAATTTAGCCTCATTTTCAGAAAAAATTAGTTGGTTTAATGTTGTTTTGACTGTGCAGGTCAAGTTGACTTTTTGCCAGTTCTATTTTATAATCCGTCTTAAAAGCTTAAAAGCGAATTCTAAATTCTACTACTCCCAAACTGTCAGAAACGACACAAAATGCATTCTATAAAATTGAACTAAAACAACCAGTTTTAACTACTGCATACCACACGGTAACGAAAAAAAGTTGCCTCTGTTCCCAAGTACATAATGAACCCAAAACAATCAACAAACGTTGAGTTAAATACATTGGCACCAACATTCTTAAAATGTTTTTACGCCTTCCACCATTTGAACACCTTTAAGGGTAAGATGACACTTATTTAGCTAATTAAGGTGTCATCTTACACTTAAACTCGTTCCTTTACATTTAAAGGTGTTCAAATGGTGACAATGGCAAGGTAAAAATTGTTTTAAGGGTGTAAGAGTAATTTTGTACACTCTTATTGTCACCATATGAACACCGTTAAGTGTAAGATAACACCTTAATTAGCTAATAAGTGTCATCTTACCCATAAAGGTGTTCAAATAATGGCAAAATGTAAAAAAAAAAATTTTTTAAGAGTGAACAATGAAAACAATGTTGCAGAAAATGGTATTGCATCGTTGCAGAAACCAGGAAACTCCCCAGACATGAATCTGATTGAGAAATTGTGGTCAATTACAAAAAAAAGTACCAATTGGTAGTATGCCTACCAACATTTTTTGAATATTGAAACAGTTTTGATAGGTAAAGATATTTTTTGTGATTTATTTTATTTTAAAGCTCAGACAACTCTTGTATGGAAGTATTTTTTATTTTAAGATCTCCATCCAATCTAAACAATGCATTCTCAATTAATTGTAATTTTTAATTTAGGGTATCCCAAACTTTTGAAACTGGGTTGCAAAGTTGTAAACAAACTCATCCAAATTGAATGATTTCTTTCAATCTTACCAATAAGTGGACTTGGAAATGCAGCAGAGCGCGCCATATGCATACATCTTCTTCCAAACTGACCAAAAAAGGGGTCATGTTTGGTCAATAGTATTGGCATGCATCCTGGATCGAGGTTTGGCGTTTCATCAGGAAAACAGCATACCAGATCACTCCCATCAGGCCCTGTGACACACATCGAGAGATTTGACATTGACTCATAATGCGGTTTTGTTACGCCACATAAGACAACACAATGAAAAAAAGTATTACCTTTGCTTTCTAGTTTGTTATTGATGTCATGATTAATGAACTGACCCCACATAATAAACAGAGTGGTGAAAAAAGGCGTTTCTACTGGCAAATCTTCGTTTATTGTCAGTCCTACGATGCGAGCATTCGGCAATGGACTTCCATCTTTGCGAGCACGAGGTGCATCGACACCTGAGACGTTGAAAATTGAAATTCATGAATCAGTGTTACTTTAGTGTTTTATAGCAAGAAAAAATATTTATTTAAATAACTATCCTCTCCCTTATCATTAGAGTGGTTTGAGGCAAAAAAAAATTAATATTTTGCTCTAGCCTGCAGTCAGCACAGACATGAATCCCATCGAGAATATATGGGGGCTCACGGTTAGGATGGTGTATGCAAATGGAAAGTGCTATTCAAAAGTGGATGAATTAAAACATGCAGTCAAAAATGCCTGGAAAAATTGATCGAAGTCTTACAAAAGTTAATAGATGATAATATGAGAAATCGTATCTTTAGGCTTATGAAAGTAAGGGACGGTTCGCACTTCGCAATTAGCTGCGAGGGATAATTTGTTTGCCGTAATTCCATAACATTTCTTTGAAATTATTTTTTAGCTTTAATAAAGTAACAATACTTCTCTAAAACGATTAGTTTGTCATTATTAGACTGTAAACGCATCGTTTTAATTGTTTCTTAAGCCTTGGAATTTAAAAATTCTTGTGGGCACTGTACAAGGAGTGTAGTGAAAGGGATATCCGTTTGGTCTAGTTTATAAAGGCCGAGGCCGATACGCTTTCTTTTGAGGTTTTATTTTAAATGGACTAATTTAAAAACACGGTTTGATTAATGCAGTTAAAAGACTCGCCTAATTAATGGGTGAGAGTTATTATCCTTTTAATGTGTTGATAAATTAAGTGAAGTGTAAAAGTGAAATGGGGGGAGAAGTGTCGGGAGATTACCATCGGCATAATCCGGAGGAATGAACCGAATAAATGGTGTTCTCGCTTGACCCCATGTTGGGAAGTCTAAATTATTGCAAGATCCATCTATTGTACGGTAGGGTGCATCTGGGTCGCAGGGGCCTGAAGGAATGGGCAAGTAATCAGCTGGAAAAGCTCCCAAATCTATTGGTGGTGGATGGATCAGGAGGAATCTTCTTCCTACAAAATTGAAAAATGGATGGTAGTGAACAATTCACTTTGTGTCTTTCTTTTGTATAACAAAAGAAGAAATGCGATTGAACTTGATTAAGTTAGTTGGTCATTGATGGTCACTTTTTTTTCCTACAGTATTTGACTATCATAAATGGCCTTGCAGCCAAGCCTATAACGATTAAGGATGTGGTAGGGTGAAAATGTGTGATTCACAGTTAGTTATTTATTTTAAAAAAAGAATTTTTCACACGGATCAAACATTAATTAAGAAACCACATCGAATTCCCAATCCCTTTTAATTCCGGGGTCGAAAACTTCTTTAGTTATGAATCATATGCTGTGTGTTAAATGTTGTAACTTTTGATCAGGTCCTAGTGTTGTAGTAGTCCCTAATGATGTTCTTTTTACAGTTTAAACCCAAATCAACCCAGGGAAAAAATCTGCAGATTTTCTGAAGCGAATTGATGTCTGCAGATAATCTGCAGAAAACTATGTTTCTTTCAAAGGGAATTGGTCATTATAAAGACATTTAGCAGATAATCGGAAAATACTCATAAGTGACCAATTCCATTCAAAAAAATCTAGTTTTCTGAAAATTAAAGATATACCTAACCTAAGTTACCAATTATTCCCTACAGAAAATCTGCAGACTTTTTTCCTTAAGAAGAAGGAAATATTGTATCCCTCCCTCAAAAAAATTACAGTAAACTGAAATTAGTTTTCTATTTATTTGTATGACACATTTTAATATACTGTACGAACAGAAGTTTCCCTATTTTCGCATTTCGGTTTTATGAACTTCCACATTTGTCAGTGAATGTGCGCAATGGTGATGTACTATTGCGAGAAATGCGATTTTTCGCTTTGTTGCCCACATTTGCGAGCCTCGGGACATGGATATTCGGAATCTCCATGCTGAGAGGATTCCGAATCACTATAACAGATGCAAAAGGGCGTTAATTAGAATTGCACCTAGAAACAAACAAACAAACCTGTTCGTAATGTTTTGCATGAAAAAAATCTTAATGTTATGCATGACTGCCTGCATATTACTGTTTGTCAAATTTGTAACAGTAGCAAATACCACATTTGATGTAAGACAAGTCAAATTTGTTTTCAATATTTCTATTTTTTATGCTATCTTCACGCTTGGCCGTGACATCAGACTGCAAAAATGATCAGTCCCATTTTTTGTTTTCTACTAACCATTTGAATCCAATATTTATGTAAAAACTTTGCAACATGCACTGGTAACTCAATGGAATATTCTACGAGCAAAAACGACCTACAGAACCTAACCTTTGCTTGTGTACATCAATTTCCTCGTGTTAGTCACCATCGATTATAAAACCCGATACCAGAAACATAAAAATGTAAAAACGTGCATCTTAAATAGTTAAACCTGAGGAAATTCTCGGTATATCATTTTCTTTTCTTGTTTACGATTTTTCATGAACGTTCTGGGACTGCCTCCCAGTTAAATACGGCCGTGTGCATTGTACATTAACCTTATAAGATAGGATATTACAATCCGTACTTATTTCTTTCTAAAATTAGTTCAGTAACACATTAACCAAAATACTATAACACCCTAGATTCTAATTATTCTCTGGGAAAGGAATTTTTATGTAAATACGCAATTCTCAAGAGAACCTGTGAAAAAAACATTAAAAAAAGGAATAATTGTATAATTCCACGCACTAAAAAATTATAATAACATAAACATACTGTAACATAAAAAAAAAAATCAACAATTTTTTTTAATAACGATCAAAGAAAATCCAAAAGTCAATATACCTGCTTTGACTCTCCATCTTTTCTTCTTAGCAATTACATCTATGTTGACTAGTAGCATAAACACCACCAAATACCTTCAAATAAAAAAAAAAACAATAAATAATAGACTTTAAGGAGGCCAATTTTATCATTTTATGACTTGCACTTTATAATTTATAAGTCGAAAATTTAACTTATGAATGAAAATCATAGTCAGTATAAGATATACATAATTTATGCTGTGCGCATGTGCAGTATGTCATTGTCACCGGATATAAAACAATTTTATAAAGTCTGCAAAGTCATAATAGTAGGGAGTTTGAGCTGGTGCAACTTATAAAACCTATATCTTATGACTTACGGCAAAGTTAATCGAATGACCATAAGTCATAAGGTAAGTCTTGTTGCACCAGAGCAAACTCTGTAGATCTTTGAAATTTTGAACCTTATCGTAACAATGACTGTATTAAATTTTAGACCTTAATATGCAATTATACCTTTATTTTACCTTTATTATACCTTTACTTAATATTTCACGTAACTCTTTTAAGAGTGTAATGAGTTTATGCACGGAACTTTGCTTATAAACTTATAGTTATAACTTGTACTCTTGTTCTGGCTTTAGGGAGTTTGCACTGATGCAACTTAAAAGACTTCTTATGATTTAAATAAGGAGTTTGTGCTAGGCTTACTTATAACAACTTATAGACTTATCTTATAAACTTAAGACATAAGTTTATAAGATAAGTTTATACTCTAAGTTGTTAAAAGTAGGGCTTGCGCAAACTCCCTATTTGAATGGCCGTTAAGTCAAAAGTCATAAGATAAGTCTCATAAGTTGCAAGAGCACAAACTCCCCATTTCATAATTTCTTTCAGTATTTATCATTTGGTCATCCTTTTAGCGGAAAAAAGTGTAAGAAAATCAGAATTATCAAATAATAAAGTCACTAAACCAGAGTTAGGCTATAACTTTATACTGAAATCTCCTTGCGCACACACTCTAACCTTAACTTTAAGTTTATAAATATATAAATTATATTTTTAAGTTATAATCACAAGTTGCATTTACAAATCTCTTCCCGCAAATTCTCTATAGTATTAAATTCGTGATGAAATAGGATTTCTTCTACTGTGTAATAACGATCTAATTTCTCATCTCAGTCAAGTACATCCATAAAAGCAACTCGCAATTTCATTAACCTTGGCCTTTTTTGATAAATCTTGCCCAGGCGTGCCTCTCATCTCGTTCTGGGCTAATTGGTAAGTAAATAGTAGTTTTAACTTTCGCTACACAATGGATGATTGCGTGCCTTACCACCATATTAAGCTATAGGCTCCTTACAACTAGCCCCAATTTGCTCCCTACTGACTTATTTGACCCTGCCTAAACACTCAATTTATTTTTGGACGTTGTGTTATTGGGTTGGTTGATTTTGTGAGTCAATACTGCCACAAATTTAGGTGGAAATTATAATTTACGACTTTTAATACCTTTCTTTTCATTAGAATTTCTTTTTTCTTTCATTGTTTTTATTATGGCTTTCTTTTCTCTAATACTCTGAGAGGAGAGGCGAGTATTAGACGCATTAATAGATCGTAAAAACATTATTTTTATGTGGGGTATATGTTGGAAAACTTGGGAAAAGTTGGATGATTGGATTAAAGTGGAAAATAAAGGAAATGAAGCAATTTTTATGTAAGAAAGAAAACTAAAAGGAAGTTTCACAAAGTCATCACTCATTTCATCAATTTTAGCCTTTAGGTGGAAAACGTGTCATTTTGTGAGAATGCCCACCCATAAAGATGAAAATGAAAGGGTTGTGTGTATAAAAGGGCGGATTTTATTGACCCAGAAATAAAAAAAAATAATAAACAATACAAAAAAATGATCCCATCCATCTATTTTATATTTTTGGGTGTTTTCTCTATTCTCCCAAACCCACATTTGATTAACAACTTGGAAATTATTTACCAATAAATTTCCCACACCTCTCACCTCTAGACTGATTTACAACATCAACTTAAACAGTAATTTCCGAGACTTGTTTGATTAAACAACCTTAATAACTTACAACAGACATCCAGTTAGATGTAATCTAGGTTCTTGGTGTGATGGAATTGAAATAACACCCATTTATTATTCTCTCTAACTGTAATTAACTCACTAATTGCTAGGTTTGGCGCTTCTTACCTTAATAGCATTGTGGTTTACTCGGTTGTCTGCTCTCGATGAGTCTTAAAGGGTTGTTGGTTGTTTTTTTCTCCTTTTTTAGATGCTGTGGCTTTGAGTTTTCAGTTAATACTGAAAACTTTCCTGCGGAAGTTTTCAAAGAATGAAACTAAACAGACACTGACCTCATTTGACTCTTAAATAAAACGCAATACATGTGGGAAGAAAAGAGCGGGTGGTCAAAACTCAAAAGAGAATGTTGTGTTGGTTAAATTATATATTTTGGGTGAAAGATAAAAAGGTTTTTGTGTTTTTGTTTTAGGGTAATTGTATATTAGAGGGATTTTTAAAAGGGTTTGAAGTTTGAAAAGAGATTTAATGTGCGAGGGTTAGATTGCGTCGAGATTTGGTTATTTGAAACGGAATAGGGAAATGATTTTGAATAGGAAGTTTGGCAGTCGTATAAATTGCTTTGCGCGACAATAGGTCGACAAATTGCGTGCCCGTTGTAATGGTTATGGGGAAATTTTGTCCCTTTCTTTTTGTTTGGTATACGCAATGAAAGAGTAAATTGGGATTTATTGTTTTAAGTGTGATAAATGGTAATGGAATAGGGAAGACTTTCGACTGGAACGTTGGTAATGTGTTTTCCGTGGTGTTTTGTTGTGTGTGAGGTTTATTTTTATTTTTATCGAGTCTCCCATAGGGGAGGATTTCGTAATTGTTTGTGTGTTGTTGTTGTTGTTGTAATGACAAGGACATTAAATAATTAAATTAGCGAACAATGAACTGAATTTTGAGCGCAGATGGAATTAGAATTATTCAAAAGCAATTTGATTGGAAATTTTATGGGGTTTGATAGAATGCAGACAGTTTGTCATTTTTGCTGTGTAGTTTTGAAAGATGTTTAAAGGGAAAAGGGTTAAAATAGTTGGAAACTTGGGGAAATTACGAATTTTTTAAATGTTTGAGGTGTATTTTTTGATGGTAATTGTGAATACAGGTCGAACCTCGTTATAACGAACTCGCTTATAACGAATTCCTCGATATAACGAACTTTTTATTTGGACCATAATGCACTAAAATAATGCAAAAAAATCTCGATATAACGAATTTCGCGATATAACGAATACATTTTCTGGAGCCTTCGAGTTCGTTATAACGATGTTCAACCTGTATAAAGAATGAAGTTGCCGCTTAGGATTGTACCATGCTTTTTGTTTTATTTGATGAATTACATCTATTAATGAAAATTGATTCTGAAATGATTCTAAATGGATTTATACTGATTTTAGTGGTTGCAAATCATCAAATAATAAAGATAAATGATGTGGTAACTGGTAACCTTCCATTAGAATTTGCATGTTGCATGTTATCAACAAAAAAAAAAAACAATTTCCATCTCTTATTTCAACTTGCTTAGAAAATTAATAAATTTCGCAGTATAAAAATACACTAGCGCTATAAACGGATCAAAAAAACCTTAATTATCCCGCTTTAAAAAATGTTTTCGCTGTTTAATTTTTTCTTTCCCTCAATTATTCTGGTTTCACACATTCTGTGCGATATTGGAGCGTGATAAGTCAGTTCACTATACAAATTCACAAGCGAATTCGGATGATACACACTTAAAAATGAGTTACAATTTCCGTTAACGACTTTTCGCACGTGCTAGGTTGATTCGGAATCCTCTCAGCATGGGGATTTCAAATATCCATCTCCTGAGCCTCGCAAATGTGTGCAACCACGGGAAAATCGCAATTGAAGATTACGATTTCCGTTAACGTCCTTCCAGACGTGCAATAGGATTCGGAATCCTCTCAACTTGGGGATTTCAAATATCCATCTCACGAGGCTCGCAAATGTGCGCAATTACGCGAAAATCGCATTTTTCACAAAAGTACATCATATTTTTGTCAGTTAATGACTTAATGTGTGCGATGGTGATGTACTTTTATGAAAAATTCGATTTTCACGTGGTTGAACACATTTACGTTGTGTGATCGACATGTGATAGTCACGTCACAGATTATACTGATCTATGGTGCAAGTGTTTTTGAAGTCACACTACAAAAGTCGACAGTAAACGGAAGTGTTGCCACAAATCGCGTCGCAAAGCTCTACATAAGTCAGTTTAATCCACTTTTTACTGTTTTTAAAAAATCTAAACAAATCTTGTGATCCAATTTTGGAAAAACAACACCAAGAAACAGAAAATCCTTAACAACTTTCCTTTTAAAATTCGCTAACGATGAGGTTGCACAAAATCCGTGAATTTATATACCGCCATCACACTTCATTAAACATGTAACATATCACTGAACTCTAAATAATGGCACCAGACAACCATAACTTAAATTTCCCTCATCCAAATATCAAAAATTACAATTTATAATTCGATCTACCCAACAATTCACTCGTAAACTAAACAAACTAAACTAAACTTTTGACTTTTTCAAATTTATAATGCCAACAACATATTTAAAAAAATTATGTTTTCAAAAAAACTTATTTTCCACTTATTTTTCACCTCCAGATTCCATTATTCTCATTTTTCCACTTCCAAATGCGGAAGTGCAGCCTTTTATGTAAGAAAATTGCAAAATTGCCACCTGACCTTTGACACGACACATAATTGTTTACCTAACACACATTTCCACAACATATTTCTCCCATTTCTTTCCTATTTTTTATTTAATTTAATTTTTTTTTTTTTACGTTAACAAATAACAATCTGTTTTTATCTCACCAATTGATAAATTGACCCAACCTCAAATGCTGTGTCAGGTGGACTTATTACCACAAGGTAAGGTGATTTTTCCAATTCCTTTAAGACATAGAAGACAATGGATCTGAGTAATTAGGCTAGGTTATTTTTTCCATCAATATATTTGCCCTTCATTCAACAGCTGATTGTAGGTTAAAGTAAAACCCTTTGTAGGTGGAGATTTTAAAAAAATAAGAAGAAAAAAAAATCGTGATAGTAAACAAAAGATTGCGTAGGAAGCTGCGTTTCTGCTTCATAATTTTAGAAAGTTTATATTCCAATGCCTGAGTGAATGTGCAAAAAAACAAATTAATGGAAACTCGGTGATAAATTGGCAAATTACTAGGGAGAGGATAGTTATTTAAATAAATATTTTTTTTATTATCATAAAACATTGAAATAAATACAGAAATAGTCAAATCTCCTACTGTAGACCCTGTTTAGATGGTTTTTATTTTAAATATAAATAAATATTTAGGACGTTAGTAAATATTTGGCCTTTTTTGTCTGTAAACAAATATTTCAGGGTTTCTGCACCTCCACTATCTAATTTTAACTAAATTTCCGTGAATAAAAGTAGTGACTGATGGAAATACATGTGCAAGATCAAAAATATTTTAGCAGCAGATAAAAATGAATCATTAGACTAATTAAACCTAGCAAAAGTTGCATCGTTCACTTTTGTCCCGATCATAACCTGTGACTCTGAACGTAGTTTTACACAGCATAAATCTTTACTAAGGTCTAATAGGACTGACATTACTCGTGAAACTTAAAAATGTATGTTACAAGCCATTATAATCAAATTATTTGAAATTGGGTGACGTAAATTTAAAAAATATAAATAAATATTTCACTGTTTTTACTTTTTGGTAAATATAATACATTTTTTCTTAAATATGCATTAAATATTTTGACTGTTTTTAGTAAATAACTATCCACTCCCTACAAATTACACATAAGTTATCTTGATATAAAAAGAAATTTTTTCCAAAAATAAATCGAATTTTTCTGATGCCATATCAAAAAGTTCGATTCAATCTGACTCAGTAAACATGTCGGTATGGAATGGACGAAATGAAGAGTTTCCATCAAGATGGAAAGAAGAAATATTTGAATTGCAGGTAAAGTAAAGTACAGTAAAATAGATTTTATTTCACAGACCACTGACCGGAAGGTTCAGTCACCTGTGAGCGAAATGTACACTATTTGGTATAATAAGCTTAGAATGCCAAAAATAAACTGATGAACCCACAAAGAGCATTGAGGACACTGAATTTTCTGGGGAGAAAATTACATTTTTTAACATAGGTAATGACCGAATAATATAATCATGTGATTAAATTTCACGGATAATTCATGTTTTACGTATATTCAAACACATGGAAATTTAATAAGCTGGAATTAAGAGTTTTATAATTGTAAGTTTTAAGTTAAGTGTACATAAGTTGGGAATTAAATTTTTTTGTGAGTGAAATGAAAAATTTAAATTATGAATTGGGAAATGTAAATTATAACATGTGAATGTGACATATTTATAAGGATTGTCCAAATATTTGTTCGAATTATTTGGTCATGCTCTGATTTTTTTCTTTGTGCTTAAAGAATTTTTTCGTTCATTATGAGTTCATATCCGGTTTTTATACATAGAATGAAAACTCGTAAAGGCAATTTTTACTTTGTTGAATGGATGAATGAATGAATCGTTTCAAGGTTTTTATTATTTTTTATCCAATTTTTTATACTTGTTTCATTTTGTTTTCAATGTGTGAGGTTAAGGCGTTGTGGTGAAGTTGGATAATGGGGAGAAAGTTGTGCAGTGAAGCTCGTTAAATGAAATATCATTTCGAATTATATGGGAAATGCGTAAATGAACTTTAAGAAAAACGAGTAAAATAATCATCATGTTTTAGGGAGTGGATAGTTATTAACTAAATACATATTTAAGAAAAAAATATCTACCTAAAACGGTGAAATATTGTTTTATATTTTTTAAATTTACTAAAATATTTTTGATTTTACACGTGTATTTCCATCAGTCGCTACTTTTATTCACGGAAAGTTAGTTAAAATTAGATATTGGAGGTCAGAAACCCTGAAATATTTGTTTATGGACAAAAAAGGCCAAATATTTACTAACGTCCAAAATATTTACTTATATTTAAAATAAAAACCATCTAAATAAGAGTCTACAGTTGGAGATTTGATTATTTCTCTATTTATTTCAGTGTTTTAAGGCATAAAAAAATATTTATTTAAATAACTATCTTCCTTAATCATGATATAACTTGACTACTGATGAATTATTAAATTAAAATAAACTGACCTTTGAAAAATGATCATGAATTCCCGTGCGTGATGTTGAATGTAAGTTTGTATCTAGTAAGTTAGTAGAGATATTGTGCCATACTTATAAAAGGGCCTTGTTTCCTTCTATTCGCCCTTTAATCCTCGTCTCATCTTTTATAACCTGGCCTAGAGGCAAAAGAAGAAACAATTCTGGGTTACTGATAGGGAAGTTTTCTATGACGTCGTGTTAAATTGACTATGAAAACTGTCATTTAACTTAAATCATATTTGGAACAAATTGTAGGTCTGAAACTTAACCTATTTGTCCGACCCTATATCTTAAATAAATTGAAAATCAGTAATTAAAATGTCACTCTTCACACACGCTATATCCAACACATGATTCACGTTTTATTACGTAATTTCATTAATTTTCTTTTTTTAATTTTTAATTTTTACATTTTTTTTTTAATGGAAAAAAAAGGGTATTGATGACCACCACTATAGGTCATGTTCTAAATTCACAGTTTGGTACATACAGTACATTCAATCCAATTTCACGGCAGATAAAAATAACGATTTACGTTATCGAGCATCAATGCCAAGGTGAAATCAACCGGAAATTAGAATTGAAGATTTGACAAGCTGTCATACTTCATATCAAATACAAAACAAGAAAAAAAAATTAATTAAAACATAAATCCAAAATTTCCCCCGAAAAAAAAAAAATTCAAAAATCTCCAGCAGAGTTGAATAAATTTGAAAACACTGTTAGAAGCGTCGTGAGTGATTGATGTACCACACCCATCACCCTATGACTGATCGTCGCGCGAAGTGAGACCTTTGGGTGGAGATCGTGAGCGTGAGGTCATCAACCGCCTGACCTAAAACTCATTTCCCAATGCCAAGTTTTGTCGTTATGTCTCGCCTTTCCTCAACACCTGCTTCAGGGTCCTTAAACGCATAATTTTAATTAGAAAACTCCCTCTATCGCATATTTTACGAGTGATAAAATAAAAAAAATTGCATATTAAATAACACGTCACCAACTAGTTGCAGCCGAATTGTGGCACTCCCAGTCTATTAAAATTATATATCAGTTCAATACACCTCTAACACGTTTTTAAACATTAGGATACTAGTTGTTTGTCTTCTTCTTGATGAATTACGGTCATTGCTTGTTTTTTCCCGTCTTTTTTCTAGATTTATGCTGATTTATGTAACCGAAAAAAGGTTGAAAATATTTTCTGAACTTGAAAAAGATACGCCGCCGGGCGATGGCTCGTGTTGTGATGTAGTAACGAGTGATGGGTGAATGTCAAGGTGTATAAATGGTTTTTAATTGATGGTTTTCACATCCGGTTTTTATTTACGGCGCACGCAGGACGACGCATTTGGCCCTGTTTTCTCGCTTTTGCAAAATACGAGCGGGCGAGGGCGAGTTGTGAGTGAGTGAGCAATCATTTGGATGAGTGCACGACTGGGTCGAGACTTCTATTGCGCTGATTTGGGAAAGGAAGTTTTCGTTTTAGTCATAATTAATTCCACTATGGGAATTTGTAAACCTATATATATGTAGAGAGGAAATGTAATGGTCGTGAACTGGTTTTTAGGGATATTTATGATGCAATTATGCAATTGGTTAATTTAGTAAAACTTGTTTTTGGGGATTAAAGTTTAAAAAGTTGGTTAGGGTTGAAACATGTTGATCATTTTGATGGGGGGTAATGAGACAGTAATTCATGCAGGGTGGAAGTTGTGAGATTTATTAAGGAATGGAATTAAATGTATTAGAAATATGCATTAAAATTGAGAAGGAGTTTTTAAAAAAAATTGTTCTAAATTCCTAATGGTACACTAGCTGCATTCAAATATTTAAAAGAAAGTTGAGTTTTGAATTTTAGAATCACCTATTTTATCAAAATCCATTTTTAATGACAATAAGTGACGTTTATTGGTCAAAATTAAACTTTGTTTTAATATTTGAATGCAGCTACTGTACATCTGTTTGCCTAACCTACAGGAGCTTAAAGTGACTAAGCAGGTATTGCCATTAGCGTGTCATTAGTGGGCCTAATTTTCTACTCACGGAAGTTTAAATATTTTGACTCTTGTATTTTCCTCAACAAAATTGTAGTAAAAATTCATTTAAAACCAATATTGAGTTTTTAGATAGAAAATAACTAAATTTTCTCGTCTAAGAACAAGAAATATATGACTAAAATAAAGTTAAAGCCCTGTCTAAAGTGCCTAACAATTGAAAAATTGATTTTTAGACACCATGCATATAACACATAGTTTCTTATCATTTGACTAAACATCTCAAGGCTAATCTTTAGTACGGTTCAATTTTTTATCTCATAATAAGCTTAAGTAGCCAAAAAATCAAATGTGTGTATAAAATAGACATTAAAAATAGCTCCTAACCATCTTTACTCATTATGCTATATAACTATAAAATTTAGATGATTTTTGGTCACTTAGATTTACATTTTACAGTGGTATATCAGCTTGATTACTTCACCCGACGTTTTTTGGTTATTCACCCATTGAACGACATTTTTAAGGCAAAAAAATTAATATTAGGCCAGTGACCAGCAAAAAAGGGTTTACACAAACCTTCCCATAACGAGAAATTTTATCGTAAAATTAGCGGGATATATATATATTAAATCTAACGGTTTTAATATAGTTTACCAAGTTCATTTACCTGGGTGTGTGGGGGTCTTCAACCTTGACTTCTTTCTCTAAATTCTCTTTTGTATTTAGACGGGATGTGACCTCGGGTTTATCATTATTATTGTGTGCGATGTGAGTTTATATCTTTTTTTTTTTTTAATCCGAGTTAAACGTTGGTGCAAATATGTGGAATTACATGTGGCCTTAATCGAGAAATTCGTAGATTTAAAAATAGAAAATTGATTTAAATATCGCAAGATTTCAAGTCGTGATAAGAGCGTGGAAGAGAAGAGAGAAATGAGATTTGCTCTTCGATTATTCTGTTTGAACTTGTAGGGTTTTGTTCGATGTTATATAAATTTTAAATGCAAAATAAAAATTTGTTTTTCTAATATTCTTCGAACGATCAAACAGGTTCGATCGAATGTAAACGAACTTGTCTGACTGTGAGGTAAATAGAAGTATTCCCAGACAATTTTTTTGTAATAAATAACTAATCAGATGTTTATTTTTATTTTTTTGGGTTTAACATCTGATTAGGCAAATTTTCTTTTCAAGTTTAATGAGATGCGCAACAAGAATACACCTGAATGTTTATTCCCATGTCAGAAACTAGTTTAACCAGTACATCAATCAATTTCCCTTAAAAAATTGAATTACGTGAATGTTTTCGTTTTATTTTTATTTTATTTTATTTTATTTTATTTTATTTTTATTCTAAGTAAAGTCGACTCGGGCTGTCAATAAATTTTTTATGTCCACATTACTGTTTGATGTGTCAATAGAATTTCATAATTCATTGCACGAAACCAACAAAACTTTGTTGTGTACGAGTATCGAGAACATTAAAGAAACTCTTCTTATTTTCCAGACACTCGAAATCGATATTTACATCAACGTCAGACCCGAGTCAAAATTTATATAATCTAATTACTGTACGTCATCTTTAAGGGCCCTCTGTAAGCATGTAACGTTTGTTTTGGAGCCCGGATGTCGAGATTTACTAATCCGCAAGCACACTGCACTGCAGGAAAAACAATACACTGGATGAAAATCCAAAAGCTTGTTTAAAGTGACTTAAAGCTACAGCTGTTTTGTAGATTTAAATTTTAGTCACTTTTCATTTAGTCCCACTTACACGACTAGAAACCGACTATGGGTATAGCTTTTTAGTCACTTTAAATGCATAAAATGTGAAAACTTTTTACCAAAATTTTAAAATTAGTTATATTTAGAGCATCTTTACTCATTACGAGTGAAGGGAAATGTAACTTCCGACTTTCATCTTCTCTCCATTGTAACTCCCAACTTTCATCTTCTATCCCCTTTACAACTCTCTTAATTGACCTCCCATAAACATTGACCCTCAACTTTGTCACAATACCCCAATTACCCTACTCCCACGATCCCTTTTTCAAAACATCCCCTTTATCCTACTCCCACAATTCCCTACTCCCCCTAAAAACACTCACTTCTAACTTTACTGTCACCATAATACGCACCAACTGCACATCTTTGTTAGACTGTCTTAGAATAAATTAGTTTGTTGAGTTTTAAATCACTGACTTTATTCATCTTTATCAACTTTAACCACACCACACATTTGGATTACTTGTTTGTGAGTTCTGCTCACCCAACACAACATTCAGATCTGGATTTCTAGAGTATAAAATAGACATTTAATCAATCATAGAATAAACATCTAACCAACTTTTGTCATTTATACCATAAGTGTATAAAATTTAGACTCTATTTAGCCACTAAATGAAGTGTCTAATAATTTTTTAAGTCACTTTTGGACGAAATTTTCCCCCCTCAAAAAAAATAAAAGACTAGAAAAAGAGTAAAAGTACAGTAAAATGTTTCATCATTTTTATGAAACGTAATAGGTCAAGGCCTACAGGCTCCTAAATTGTCTCATTAAGGGCACACAAGGTAAATCCCAACCTTTCCTTTCCGGTTTTCACAACCCCAAAGAATTGTAACATTGCCCAAAAAAAAAAGACACATGTCCACTTTCTTGGAAAATAGATGGAAATCTACAGGTGGCTCTGTAAATGTGTGTGATTAGAGATATTATTAGGCACAAGGTCGAAACTGACTGTCATCAAGACAAATGGTAAATAATGACTTGCTGTTTATTTTCCATTAACTCTAACTGAATTTCCAACTTTTATTATTATGTACCGTCGAGTTTTTCAATCAAAACCGGCTCACTGCCTTTAAGATTTATACCCACTTTTGTATTCTCTCAGTCTCTGCACTCACTTTTATGTGCCACTAACTAGTGTTACAGAGATATTTCATTCCAAGAAAATGGGTCGATTCTCATTTACACAAGAAAGCGAAAGCAGTTTATGCGGAAGAAAAAACATAGACGCAATTATTAGTTTGAAAAAACACGAATAACCATAAAATTTATTACCACAGGTGATGACTCGGGGTTTTAAAGCCTCAGAATACCGTAATTTTGAACCAAAATAGTCCAAGAAACTAAATTACAATGGTTATACATTTACATCACACGCTGTAATTATGTAAAAACAAAATTAGCAATCAACTATATGTGAGTTTTAAATTTTAATTAAATTTATTTATTTATAGAGAATAGTTAATAAATATTATCGGAGAGTAAACTACAAGTTAGCCGACAGCACAGAAACAGGGCCTTGGATGATTTATTCCCAAAAAGAAAACAATTTTAAAGCGCGTTGGGTTGACATATGGTAGCAGTGTTATTACTACATGCATGGCTGTTGTGGTGCCTTTAGTTTTACAACGTGGAGAGAGAGCAGAAATAAGGGCTCGCCCTAAAACATGGGGTATACCCCAAATGGGGTACCCCATGTGGGGTACCCCAAAAATCAATTTTTATTCTATTTTACTAGAAATAAGTGATCCTCACTATATTTGTTGCATTTGATTAAAATCTCAAAATACTTTATTACATAGCAACTTCATAAAATAAAAAATTTCGTTTCATCATTGACGCCATATTTTCTCACAAACCGCATCTCTTTACCAGACAATAATAATCGATTAGCTGAAACAAAATGAAGGTAAAAAAAATTGTGAATTCATGAGATTTTTTTTCCTTTATTTTGGGGGGTGAAGCTCAAATCATTTTATAAACATCCCCAAGAAACGCGGTATAGCAAATAGTGGAATTTGAAGAACTTTATTTGTAAAAGTGGTATTTTTGGATTTTTTTATTTTTGGTAAAATTATTGGATTTTGGTAGACGCCATTTTGTTTTTTTGTTGACAAAAAGTGGAATTTTTGAATTTTTTTTTTTTGGTGAAATTATTGGATTTTGGTAGACGCCATTTTGTTTTTTGTTGACAAAAAGTGGAGAATTTGATTTTTTTTTTTTTTTAGTGAAATTATTGGTTTTCGGTGGCTGCCGTTTTGATTTTTGTTGACAAAAAGGTGTAATTTTTGGATTTTTTTTTTTTTGGTGAAATAATGGAATTTTGGTGGTCGCCATTTTGATTTTTGTTGACGAAAATGTTTTACGCACTGCCAGAGGAAAATTCAAAAACAGTTGAAATTTACTACTTTTTATGACCGAAGAACGAAACAAATTTTCTTATTTTTTTAAAAATATATTTATTTATGTCCTCGTAAAGAAGAAACGCTGTTTTATATGTTTCCGTCGGAAAGATAAGAAAAAATAAATCCTAATAAATCAAATTGTCTCTGTTTTCATATTTTTAAATAGCGGCCATCATGGATTTTGACGACCTTGGTTGGAATTTACTACAGACTCATTCATGCTCATTCATAGCCTCCCTTCCCACCTCGCAGACATCCGCTCGTGCACAGCAGTAGGCCATGCACCGAGCAAAGGCACATTATTCTGTGGCAAAGACATTATAAATGATCAATTGACTTTTTCCTCTCTCACTTACGTAAGAAGGTTTTCGCCTATTTATCAAACCGAATAAATTAATCAGTTCTCTTTTAAAC
>JAQFZO010001038.1:0-18461 GCA_034695885.1 Geophilus flavus | reverse complement strand
AAACGTATACGTATAAAATAAACGTATAACGTAGAAACATCCGCCATACGTTTAAAAAAAAGCTTAAAAGCAACATATACTTATACGTTGTAATTATCGGCATATGAGAGGGACTGACCAGATGCCTAGCGGATAGTCCAGAAATTAGGAAACGGTATTCAGATGCAATACAAGCTTATTTTGACCTGGATCACGCGGAATATGTTCCTGAATCCACAGAGCTCTCTTCTTTCACCATTTGAGTTACTTTTACAAGGAATGAATGGCGGTCCAATTGTAACCATATCTGCCTTGGAAAAAACATGGACGTTTAACTGTCATAACAGATCCTCAGATTTTGAGTTATCTCCAAGACAAGTCTCTACCACTATGCTGATCTGTCAGCAAAACTTGCATGATGTAGATGACCATAATCCTTTTGGAGACGCAACTCTTGTCACGAGACAATTTACTGCGAAACTGATAAATTGCGACCGCGAAAATTCTGCAACCGCGACATTCGTGATCAAAATAATAAATATCTCGCCTCCAAGCTACCAATGAATCTTTAAACGAGCACTTTGAATTAATCGAAATCATTTGACTTCAAAAAGATACCGGTACTACTAGATTAAACTGGAATGAAATGGCTTTTACATTTCATGAGATATTAACTTACTTGGAAGACCCTTTCCACATGATCTATTGTCGTCTGCTCGTCTGCAGCTGGAGTGGTGTATCTACCCATGAGACTATAAATGGATGTGACAATGTCCAGCATCTCCTCTCTGGTGATGGAACCGTCATGGTTGATGTCATACAAATTGAATGCCCAACGTAGTTTGTCTTGTAAGCTTCCTCTCGACAGCACCGACAATGCGATCACGAAATCCTTGTATGTATATGTGACAGATTTAAAAAGAAAAATGAAAAAATAAAAGTTTGTTTATATAAAGAATAAGGATGATAAATAGTTTAATCCTGAACAGAAAAGGGAGTATCTGATGGAGATAAATGTCGGGTCACACACACAACAGATGTTGCTGAATGGTTTCCTCGGCGGGCGATTTCGAGACCAGTTTAGTGGTGTAATGCCCGTCTTAAAGTTTTTCTAAGCTCGTTTTTGTACTTAGAACATGCAGATTTGCGGTGCAATAACAAGCTATGGAAATATTCTTGTAAAACGTAAATGTCCTATCATTTGGCAACGATTCAAGTGACCAGGAGTCGACAGGGAGAATTTATTTGTGGAGGAATTTTTTTCTTTTTGTTCTTTTTCTCTCTCTCTTTGGGGGAATTAGAGAATGAATGTTTGTTCAAAAGAAAAAAAAAACTGTTTAATGAGATCACTAAATGGGGAATTTTGTAGTTGGTTCGTACCTAGACTTAACTTAGCACGAGGAAATTAAAATTAATTAACATTGGACTCGAGAATTGTATTTTTCAACCGGAAAATTCCCTCATCTGCATTCTCTCTGCATTCCGCTCTTTGCACGAGCTGATAGACATTCCGAAGCCTAGTTTCTTTTGACTTGTGCAATATGAATGCATCTTTGAGCTCTTATTTCATTGGTCAGTTATAAACCACAGGTTGCTAAGAGAAAAATTGGCCACATTCCGTTGTATTGTGTGTGTGGGCGAAATGAAATATTGAAATGAATAAGAAATGAATTTATCGATAAACTAAGAATGGTTCGATAAATTTATGATAAATTTTGATAAATGAATTCCCACAAAGTCAGTGAATTATTTATTTCGATCATTCGTTTTGGCCATATTTCCACTTTACGTAATGGTTCCTTACTCTAACTCACAGAAAAAAACTATTGAGAGAATATTCTTGTATTGAACTTATTTTTTTAAACCATTTCAATTTTTACCAATAACAAAATTCCATATTTTTAAAGTTAATGCGTGGTGTGCGTCAAAGGTCAGCTGTTTTCTTTTTTGTGGAATATTGGCAAGGGTATACTTTTTAATAACGTTTTGCAACCATGGTGTGATAAAAATATTGCCAGTCATCAAAATCCTTTTGTGCTACACAGCACAAGCACAATGGTCAATTATTCGGAAGTGATGCAACGACGCTTAAGTCATGGCGAGGCAAAAGTTTGGTCCATTTCCAATTTCTATTGGAATCATCCAATATTCATTCGATATTTATCGCATCAGAAAAACCGTGGATAAGCTTCCTACAAAATATTTCTCTTTAAAATCCCATTAATTTATGCTATACAGTCAACAAAACTTCGCTTCATTGCCCGTTAAAACTGACCAAATTCATATCCTCAGGCAATTTATACTAAAATAATTCAAACTTCATCCAAATTTCATTGCTTCACATTTAAACCAATCGCTGGCACCGAAACCGAACATTAAAACGATACGAATCCACTTTATAATCCTCAATTCCTACATTTGAAGTGATTTAAAATCAAAATAAACAGGTTAACTACGTTTTATTGCTAAGTAAGCCTTACGAAACAAACAATTCGTGCAAATTCCCATCACCAAACTCTCATTTTGACTGGTGGAATTGACAAATGGAGTTTTGGAAATCGGCCTCTTAATCCAATTTGAGCTTCACGCTCGAATAAAAAGGAAGGGAAAACAAAGTCGCATGTTTTCAATGTTAAATAGGTTTCGAGTAGTTTTCCATGTTGTCATTTACCATTCCTCACGAGCAGAAATAGGTCTCGGGCTTTTATTTTGCAATCGACTCGACTCGACTCGACCCCCGACTATTGAAATGAGATTTGATGTTTACCTGGAAACTGATGGATCCATTCTGTTCGGGATCAAAAGTCATAAAGACGTAGTGGGCATATTGACTGGCATCTGCAATTTCACATTGCAATTGCATCTGTCAATAAGAGGATCAAGCCACAGGATGTTGTTGATCTCACCCCCTTGTGGGAAGAATTGCGCGTAAATCCCTTTGAAAGTATCTTCGTTCACCATACCGCTGGGACATTCCTACAAATATAAAAGAGAAGAGAGTAAAACTATTGGAAAACGCATGGAATTCAGCTTTACGACTTGATTATAATTGCAAAGTTTGCACGAAGTGTACTAGTACTGCAGGACGTGCGAGATGTTTAAGTTAAGCAAAACCGTGAGGTTAATTCGAAGAATGTTGTGTTTAGTGTCATATAACTTTACTCTGATGCTTACCAGGTGTGAATAATGAAATGCAACTTCAGTCCGGATGTAGAGAATCACTTTGAATTTAAATAGTGCGGTGTATGCAGCATTAAATGTGTTTATTTTGAATAAACCGGCATGCGCAAACGGCTGGGTCTCTCTGGTGTTTTAGTTTTCGTATTTTTATTTCTAATGTTGTGTTGATTTTAAGGGGAAGTCTACCGTTAAAATTGTGTGGGTAGGAGATGAGTAATCGAGAGGAAGTTGGTTTTTTTTTTTAATATTCTTTTTCCCAAATGCATTTCAATATATTTTGATGTGGAAATATTATGCAGTGGATCGAATGTCATTTTTGATGTTGCTTTAATGGAGATGTGGTGTGGTAAATTATTCAAAAGTCAAACCTTGATATTTTATATTTTTGTTATAACGAATTCCCGGGAGTGTGAATTTTTTTCTTTTCATCTTTTAATGGAAGTTTTTAATTAAGAAATAACCATTAAAATTAGAATATCAATATCAAAATATTTTTTTAGGTTCGAGTAATTGAGGGTATAAAAATTTAATGGTCACTATTATGTTGTAAAATTTGCATAAAAATAAATAACATACTTTCGACAAAAAAAAAAAAACATTATTCCGATTCATAAATTTGATGAAATTCGTTATAAACGAGTTTTTAATAAAAGGAAAAACATTTCTTCGAAATGAAGTCTCTTGTTTGATCTGTTCTTTCATTTCATCCGGGTTCCTTACGCATGTTTCGTCGATGTCATCTCGCTTCGAATTCTTCTTTTTTCCTCTCGAGTTGTGATTCACTGCCTAATTTCAACATAAGTCAGAGTCGATAACTCATAAAACTGTGCAAACGATACACAAGAGGAAAATTTTAAATTTATTTTACTTAAGACGCTGCCCCGAATGCATTTGTGCTGCAGGCAAGTCCATCTTCTACTTATTTGGAGCAGCAATCCATTTTTCCATTTCCTGATTGTGGCTGCCTGTCTAAAGAAAGTACTAAAAAAAGCCCCGGTACTTTCAGTGGGAGTTTAGCTTCTGGTTGTTCTTTTTACTTTATTTTGCTTGTGCAACCAGCATTTCTTTCGACCTGCCTACAGGTATTTGTTTCGTCGAACCTCTGCTAGATCTTGTTTGAGGATTTTACAACCGAATAAATATTTACTTTGCTTTAAGGTCGTATAAATTCTATTTGTTTTGTTTCTTTCTTCTTGTGTTTACCAACATTAATTGCAAAAAATACTGTTATTTAATGTTTTACTGTATATTTCATAAATATTTGATTAGGTAATCCGAGTAAAACGATTTTACGTGCATGAAAAGTTGGAATACCATTAGGCAGTTTTCGCAAATTGCGTTTTAGCTGATTTTGCCATGCAACGTAAAAAAGTTTTACGCAAAAATCATAAAAATGACTTCGTTTCGTTGACCGCAACAGGCATAAATTTGAGTTACGATATGAAGCACCTATTGAACTGACCGCGAAAGTTGCGAGTATGTGCACTTTATGCAACCACAATGGAGCCCCATTCGGCCGATCTAATTGTTCCATGATTAAATCGATGTTTATAAAGCATCGTAGAAATCGATCGATTACCTAAGAACGTTAAAATAGATGCGAAAACTAGTTCTACGTAATTCGTGGGCTTAAATTAAGGTATTCGAATAATTCCGAGTGAATGTTCGCATCTAAGTGCAAACAGCATTATGTGGCATTACCATTGGCCACATGTCGTTTTAGTGCAACGCAGGTGTTTACGAATACAAATTTATATTTGCGTTTTGGCGCAATCAATCGCAGCACGCAAACGAAAAGTTTTTATCAATTTCGTTTCGTATTTGCATATCGTTACGAAATGCGCGAACTGTCTTTTATCAGATCAAACCTCCAGTTGGTTCGTGCTTCATTTGGTAGGTTTCACAATTTGCTCTGCACTAGGAACAGAGAAAACCCACTAGATGATGCATCGCAAATTCGCTATACTCACTTCAGTTCTCATAGTGGTGTTCAGATGTCAAGTTTAAATATCAACTTTGATTACCGTCTCTTGTTATTGCAGAATAAATTCTGAATAGAGCAAATGAAGCACAAATCAGCTCAATTTTTGGTTTGATATGACAAAAATATATTCCAACTTGTCGTAAGTCCTATTTTCCATCTTATGTAGGTAGCCTTGAAATCTAATTGTGTTTGGAAAAAGAAAATTGGAGCTTTAATACAATAAGAGGTTTTATTTTTCTTTTCCAGTAAACCTTATTAGAATCATCGGTTCAAGGCAATGCCGAGAAGCTTAGGTGCTGTTGAGGATTAAACCGGAAATCATTAGAGTCGTGTTTATACATTTTTAACTAATTGAACGAATGAATTGAAATTCACATTCGCACGTATGAATACAAATGTTGATTTGTAAATTGGTATAATGAGTATAATAATATCACATGAAATATAATTACCATCGCTGCTATGGTGACAAATAATCACTAAGCAATGGCTATTAATGATTTAATGCACTTTAAGTAGAAAAAAAATCCCAGCGCCAACAAGTCTGGACGTTTTAAAGGGTTGTTTACTTTTTTTTTATGGTATACTGAATTTTATGTTCGAGAAATATTTAAAAGCTCAAAGTGGTACATCTGCTGTATCCCAGGATCAAAGCACTTACAGCCATTTTACCGTATTCACATCTGATTCGCATTGAACCGTAGACAAGTGATGGCACTATCAGCTGCAAATCATTTCCCCTGTATTCTCTTTACGCTTTTTCGAGGCACACGATCTGAATTTTTTGTTTTTTTTTAAAATTCAAATTTTTTTCTATTAAATATACAAATATTTTAAATTACTTTCCAAAACTAATAACAACTTTTAATTCTATTTTCGATGTTTTTCCATAGGAAATTCAGGCCTGGAGGCGACGTTTTGACACGTTTTAAATTCGTAATTTCTTGTTTTTACCAAAAACAAAAAAAAATCGAATATGATTAAGCTGTGGAGTATTTTTCGCCAATTTTACTGATCAAACCCTGAGGCGTACCAGGCCTACAACATTGCCAGAGAAAAATTTAAATGTTTATTTACAATCTCCACTGCACTTCAACTCTTCTCGGTCTAAATTTGGACTCTCGGACATATATTAACAGGTATGTTTATTTTTAGTATATATTTTAAAATAATCTTCCATTCCTACCCTTTATTCATTGTATTCTTCCTTCGACTTCAATGTAAGTCTACGGATGAGTATTGCAATTACAATAAAACATATTGCGATTTAATCCAAACTTAAGAGCCTGATGGACTTTAATATTAGATTAAACATTTATACGGCCGCTTTGGGCGTTTTCATCAAGGGGTCGTTGATACAGATGTTATTAGTTCTTTTATTTGTCTGGTCTCTGGGCAACGACACACTAGCCATTACACAATTCAACCGAAAATTGCAGACGGGAATTATTATTATAACGTTATGACATCGACATCGTCTGAATTTCCTGGTTGTATTAACGTAAAATTACTCAATAATCCGTAGGAAGGTCCAGAAGTGTGTTGCTGTCATCTGATTAAACCCAAATGAACTGTTTGTAGTCACAAGTACCACACAAAATATCGTTCTCAAACCCCAGCTGTCTAAATAACTGGCAATTCCCAACTTCTCGTAAACAAAAACCTCTCTATTCTATGGTCCAAAGGATTCATGGAGAACTTTTATGTGAGTAAAAAGTAATTTCACATGATCCCTATTAAGTAAAAGCATTTAACTCTAACTAGATTGTAATAAACTTCAAAATTATGGCCATTAACCTTCTCTTTCCTCGCATATTTCAATTTCCATCCATAAATAATACTTAGACGCCTTCGGTATATTAGCTCGTGACTTAACAGAGTATTTTTATCATTTTTTCCCATCGCGTCGTTTCTCACTCCGAAGCCCTAATTTTTTACCGCTCGAGTAAACATCAGTTAAGACATGACAGAAATGAGGTTTCATTAATTAATTGGCACGTATACAAGTGACCGCACAACTTCATCAATGTCACATAGACATTTAATGAGTGTATCATGCTGGGTTTCTATGCCAACAAAACCTTTAAAAACCACACCGAAAACATAGTACCATACACTTAAGATTTCATTTCCGGGAGGAGCGAGTAATATTTCTTCCATCATCGATTTTTGTCTTTTTCTTAAATGTTTTATGCACGTCAATTCGTGTTTCTGCGATTGAAGGGCTTCGGAAAAGTGCAAAGAGAGGATGGAAAAACACTTAAAAAGTTTGTTCAGCTGCTGGCATCGAATATTTTAGCAGCAAAACACACTTAACCTCCTGATTGGTTAGGAGGAAGGGAAAAAAAGAAAGAAGTCGCTGGAGATTCGTTGGATTTATCCGAACAATTGTTTTTCGACAAGTCCCTTGACATTCGAGTTTTACTTTACGACGGGAAGATGCGACTCGAAAGAAGGCGCCATTGACACTCATTGGACTGTGAGAGAGAAGTTGAGATATGTCGGGTTACCATGGCGAAATCTTTTTGTAGAATCTTATCACGAGTAAACAGCACCTTAACGCGCATTTCTTTATTTTCGCATGGGTGAATCGAAAATGAGGTGCATTGTGGATGAAATCTGGTCCGTATTAACACGGTTCTAATGGGAAAAAACACGGACACGTGTTTTTGAAAGGTAAAATCGATAGGGAATTGTAATTTATTATTTTTAAAACAAATATTTATAAAAGTTTGTTTGTTTCACTTTGAAAAATAAAAAATAAAAATTTTAAAAATGACAAAATTAAGTTAGGTGTGGTTTGAAAACGAAATTCAACATGAAATGCGAAGTAATAAAACATCACCACCCACACCATTGATTTGAGAGCCAAATGGAAACCACTAGGGTATTAATTTATCATAGTAATCTCGCGTTTTAAAAATACATGCAACACATTACACAGATAAGAGTTTTTAAAAAATATATATATAAAATTGGACTGCATCAATTACTGATGCGTTTTCCATCGTCTCGTGTCGAGTTAAGAGCCAATGGCAGTATACGACGAGGAAAAAGCTTCTTATATAATTCGATAAAACGTGTCTTTAATTATTTCTAGAGATATTTCCCGGTCTGTTGCGTCACTTGGACATCAAGTCGAGTGTCCGAAATGGACTTTGCACTTTAAGTTTTATGGTTGGATGCAAAAAAGTACGTGTTTGGGTTTAAAAAGGATGAAAATGTTTGTTTTCAAATAAAATTGTCGAGTCAAGTGATGTGATGTTGTGGGTGTTTGAGTGATGACGTCATGTGGTTGGTGTAGGTTGTTGGAGGAAGGTGGTTTGTTTATCATAATGAAAATGGTATTAATAAAAAGGGGGAAGAAAACCCCCTAGAGGGGCGAATAAAATGATGGAAGATTTGTATCATCTAACCTGTTTGAATCCTCGGTACATGACTTGAATTTCTTTCCTGCTGAACTTTGTGTTCCTGCAAAGTGCGTCGATTCCATCGGGTTTGTAACGGACGGCGTGCAGTTCCAGATCATCCTGATCGTTATCTTGAAAAAATTAATTAAGAAAACTCAAGGATGGCTTAATGCAAACATGTTTTCAATCTACAAAATCAATTTTCTTCCCCTCCCAGTCCCAAACTCGTATTTTTACCCAAAAAGACGGTTTTCCCATCTTTTCTGCATGAAAGAAAAGTTGATAAATAAATAAATAACATTTCTTATGCAAAACTAAAGTCGTCTTATCCTGTTTTTTTTTTTTTTTGGTTTTGCGGTTAGGAAAAAAACAAGATAAAAAAAATATGGTCCCACATACATTCTTTTATTTAATAAAACATTTGATTCGATAAAATAATCGATGGAAAATGTCAAAAGTGAAATTTATTTTGTCATTTTCGGACGACTTTTATATTATTTATGGTTTAAATATTATTCCTTAATATAATTTAGCTATTTAACAAAGTTATAGGACAGGTTAATCCTAACGAAATACTAGATAATCCCTTTAAATACTATCGTATCTCATATAAACTGGTCAAAACTTTTGAAAAGTATTAATTAAAAATTATTTTTGTCAAAAATAAATAAAAATACAATACATTTCCGATCGATACGAACAACAACGGAAAAAAAGAAAAAGTCTCACGAAATATGATCTTGTTACTATGTATACATCCTATACTCAGACTGTTGATTTAGTGGTTGCAAATTTATTACTCGGTCTCGTGTACTACCGATAAGCCTAATTGCTCGTGCACTTATAGTCTGTATACTCGACTACAACTCCAATTTCATTTTATTACAAATAAATATCAGTTGCCCGCCTTGGGGCTTTCGACCCACTTTCCACTTTATTCCATCCCATTTCCCTTATCTCCTCCCCTTTTGTCACACCTGTGGACTTTTTACTGTCTTTTACTTCACTTTAACAACTCTGTTTTTGTTACATTACGCACATGTGTATTCGTGACTGTGAACGCCCATGCATCGACCTCATTATTTCTGCCATATTTGCGAACCACTAAACAACACCTGTGTTGAAAGTGAAATTTGAAAAAGAAAAAAAAACTGTGGACACCATATATCGTACCTTTCTTGCGACGGAAACTACGACGAAGAAATTTCGCCATGGTAACGAGACGTAGAGAATGTGCAGTAATCCGCGCGCTGCTTTTCGCGATTGCTCGTCCTCCCTACCGCACGTGCCATGGGGGAAACGCGGAGCAGTCTCATTTTCTGGGCAAAGCAAAGTAGTTCGTGGCGCCAGAATACCGCGTGTGGGAGTTGGGACCCCGGGAAACGAAGGTAAACAGCTCGTAACGTCACTAGCGTTGCACTCGTTAAAGCGAAAGTAAATAAGAAACCGGATTTCATCATACACAACTCCCACGCATCAATTTGGGCTAAAAATGGGTGGGAGGAGAGAAGAAGTGGACACGTAATGGCAAATTCCATCCATTTTCTTTTTTCCTTCCTTTTTTTTTTTTTTTTGTTGTTTATGTTTATACTCGATCGCGGTACTTGTAATGATGGATAAGAAGAATGTGCGTAGACAAATTACGGGCAAAGAGCCCGGCGTAGTTTGGAAAGAGTTTTTATTTATTTTCAAAGTTAAAAAAATTTTTTTTGGTGATGCTAAAAATTGTAACGTTTTATTTTTGTTTCTAATTCGGTTGCATAAATTGATTACGACATTTTTTTTTTTTTTGGGTGAATATTTATTTGAATTCTAAAAATGCACCACCTGCTTTTGACGGTAGGGAAATTAGGTTAAGGGCAGAAATAAATGTTATCTAAATTCAGGTTACCGGTACGGAAAAAGTTAATTTCCTGAATTGATTCGGCTTCTCGGTAATACACAAGATGTGCAGGAAAGTTCGACCAGGCGGAGTTTTGAGGGAGATTTCATTGATGTTTGCATTAATACTGATTTTTAGGGAGCGAAACTAAAAACAGTCAAAGAAAAAAAATGCATTATATTTACCAAAAACATTGAAATATTTATTTATATTTTTTAAATTTACGTCACCCAATTTCAAATTTGATAATTTGATTTTTAAGTTTCACAAGTAATGATTTATGATGTGAAAAACTACGTTCTGAGTCATACTGTAGGATGTGGTCGGGGCAAAAGTGAAAGATGCAACTTTTGCTAGGTTTAATTCGTCTAATGATTCATTTTTATCTCCTACTAAAATATTTTTGACCTAGCACACGTACGTGTTTTCATTAGTCATTACTTTTATTCACGGAAATTTAGTTAAAATTAGATATTGGATGCCCAGAAACTCTGAAACATTTGTTTATGGACAAAAAAGGCCAAATATTTACTAATGTCCAAAATATTTATTTATATTTAAAATGAAAACCATCTAAATAGGGTCTACAGTAGGAGATTTTTATGGCATGAAAAAAATATTTATTTAAATAACTATCCTCTCCCAATTGATTTTATTAAGGGATTTTGAAAATTTCAATTATGTTGAGTTGTTTACGCATGCGCCGTGGTTGCGGCGATCTCATCGAAGCATATTTAAACAAAATAAATTTTTAAAAAAAGTGTAGCATTATTTCTACTCGTCGAAATCAAAGGAAAAGGAACAAAGTGGGGCGGCACACTTCTTTGTGCTGTCAAACGTGAGTAGAATGAACGATAACGTCAATGCATCTTGCGACTCCACCTCTTTAGCCCAAATTCACCTCATTTATGGCATCAACATGAGCTAGAGCGAGCGAGCAACCGCATCAAGCCTTTACTGTGTTATTTGCAGCGTTGCTATAGAAACATGAGATGCTAATGACCTTACATAACACAAGTCACCATTTGATTAACCCTTTTAAATACCAATTCAAAAGAGCTCCAAATTCCTTGCATTCCATAAATTCAAAAAAAAGGGAGTGGAATCTAATTAATTAGTGATGAATGTAAACAAGTTACGATTGATCGAATCCAATTAAGAAAGATGATCGTTCCAACACTTCCAGACAGCCTCTTTTTCCCCTCTACTGTACTTGCACCTTCACGAAGGTAATTTCTCGCACTACCGGGAAAAAAACTCAACTCTATTACAGTTTCTTATGACCTTAACCTCGGTAAAACAACTTGCAGCGCGCATTACCATTGAAATAAGCTCGGTCCCTTATTGCATTATTTTTTTCTCTACTTTTTCCACTCCCAAAACGCATATAAGCTTTAATTTCACGTGTTTTTGTTGCGTTGCGCCACCATCGAACTGACGCAGGTGGAATCATAAAAGGTGGGAGTTTGAGAGGGCCGTTTAGATTAAAAGATAAATGGTGCGGGACTTTGAAGATAGGAAGCCATTAGTCAATGTCAGCTGTATATCCGTGTGTCGTTTGAAAGATGTTCACGAGACTTCGATGCATTGGAGAGGATTCGAAACGAGTGGGAAAATATTTTCTCTTGACTTGTCCGATTGCTCGAGTACTTGTTTCTTTTCTTTTTTTTTCGTTTCGTTTCGTTTCTTTCCTTTTTTTTCGTTTCGGCTCTTGGAATTCGTGTAACGATGGAAACGAGAAGTGTACTGTATGATCAATATTGCCTAGGCAACTGCGAGGATTCCCGTTATCCTGGTAATTTTGTCAATTAGGATTGACCTGTCAACTAATTTTTTTTTGTAATTATTTTAATTAATTAATTTAAAAAATTGGATTTTTATGGTAGATGAAATTGATGTTTGGAATGGATGATATTGCGCAACTTGATGCATGGGACACTAGAACAAGCAATAAAAAAATTTAATTAAAAATAATTCAAAGGATCGGGAGAGAGATTGGCTGTGTGCTGCAATAAGTCCACACAGGGATTTGCGATATTGAGATATATCGTAATTGAGACGTTTGAAATTAAAAATATCGCAATTACTTGTAGTCCATGTGTGGTGTTTACTTTTATTTATAGCAAATTTTTTTATTCGTGTCATTTGCTTTGTAATATTGCTAAAGTCCATAGTCACAGGGATTTTACAGTATTTGAATAATAATATGTAAATCTTATGGGGAGAGGGTTTATTTGAGGTTGTTTCTTTCTCAGAAATTTAAACAGTAAACTTGGATCTGAAAATGATCTTCTGGAACGTATAAATATTTAAATTATATGAAATGCACATAAAAGAAAAGAAGCCCAAAGAAGCAAAGAATGAACCATGCCCCAAATTCCAGCGAAGACAAAGGGCAAAACGAAGAAGCGAGTAAAACGTCCTTGATTAGTTCGCGCCCCTGGAATGTAATACGTAATCCACATGCACGCGTCGTAACCTGCGTTGTGGTGCGTTCTCGCGTTATGCATGCGCGTTGCATATGAAGTGTGTCAGACATGCGTCGGCCATCAAATACCATTAGTTTGTGCGATTTGACGCATGCGTCGCAAGTTGAAATTTTTCAACGTTAGCTGTACAGTCACTAAATTAGCAGCAGCAGAACATTAACAATTATTTTTAATTTTATTTTTTCTTAACTTTCAAATGACCAAAAAATGTTTGACTTTAAATACTTAAATAAATAAAAAGAAATACACTCAATTCTATACGTTTTTAATGAGTGGGAGGAGATCAGCGATTCTTTAGAAAAGTTAAAGGAGGTGAACGATCACGTAAACTTAGAAAGGTTAAGTCTGCCTTCCTATTACTTCCACTGTCGAGAAAAAGTCTCTTTGTGATATACTAATGGGGAAGGTCACAAGAGACTAGACTTTACCCGGATGGGTGTATAGAGATAAAAAAAATTATAATGAGAAGTTGAAGTGTAAATTATCATGGCATTTGTCGTAAATTCCAAATTTTTCAACATGCCACCAAATGCAGTGCCCTTAAAAAGTAATTTCTCATGTTTTTTAACCCTTCATTTGAATATTCCACATCTTTTTTCCATCAATGAGTAATTTGGCTTTTTTCCATTCCTCAAGACCCGAACAGAATTTCCAACTCTCTATCAGTCATCGTTATTGAAATACGAGAGTTGTTTGAGGTTTGCGGTTTTTCGAGTATACTGAAACATTCTCTCTAACTTATTTCCTAACTTTTTAATTTCCTTAACACGAGTTGTTATTTTTGTGACGCGGAGCATTCATTTTTTAAATTAAATGATTAAACTTTGAAGATTCGCACTTCCGAGTTAAAAACCTTCATTTCTCGGTTCCTGATTTCTATTAATTCGAATATTAAACCCGACGTGTCTCATTATCTCCTCCCTTCATTGTGTTTTATTATTGAATTTTCAATTTTCATGTCATTTTCATTGATTTAATTTTCTTTATCTCCCAACTCCTAAAAGAAATCAATGGAAAAATGCGAATTCAGCTTCTTTTTTTCTTTTTATATATATAAATATATATATAAAAAAAATTTAATCATTTTTTTTAGGTTTAAAATGAATTAAACATTCCAATTTTAAAATGTTTCCCCCAAATTCACACGTAACCGAGAAATAGGTAATAAATATTAATTGCTAACCATCTGTTTAATTTGAAATGACTCTTAATAAACTACAATTAATTTGGGCTAATTAAGAAAAGTGAAACCGTAAATTAAAACTCTGACTGTAGAAATAATTTCCTCAATTACACAAGATTATAAAACGGAAAGAAAAAATTCTTCCCATCAATCTACGGGGGAAAATGATGTTGTTAACTTGTTTTTATGGCAATTCCTCAAAATCGGTGAGCGATTTTTGTTTTTTTATTTTTAAGGAGCGAAATTTACAAGATGCATTGATTTATCGATTTGCAAAGTAATTGGTTGGATTGAGGCAAGTCGTAACCGTGAATTAATCTGTCGTGTTATTGCAGGGCATTCTGGTGTGTAAACTCGATTATGACTCCTGCTGCATCCCCCGGTTTCATCTAAAACTCGTCAGATGCTCCATATTAAGACAGGAATAATAATAAAAAAAGTTATATCTCAGTCGGATGGAACATTTAGGGCAAAAGTTTGTTCGTAATTTATGGCGTCTTTATAAGAATCTTAAAATTAATCTTGCAAAATTATCTCTAGTTTTAATTTATTGCGTTGTGCCTCATTGTAGGTATAATGGACGGTAATGGAGAAACTATAAAGTGTGTAAGGCTTTTGTAATGGTAATTTTTCGGAAGAGACGTAAAAGTTTTGCTTTAAATTGATGAAATTTTGAGTTAAATATACAAAAATATAAAAAATTAATTAAAAAATTCGCAAATCTGTTTGTTTTGTGAATTGACCAATTGCGAGTTTAAAAATAAGTTGTTTCAACATTATAATCAATCTTGGGTTCAGCTGCAAGTCATTAACTAGCGCCAAAAAGAATAGATCGTTCGTGAGATTAGAACCAAATGTGGCGTTAACTGCTTGTTTACAAATTTAAATGCAGTAAAAATAAAAAAATTATGAATTTCCTTTATTTCTCTCACTGATGATGGACAAAGTATGAGCAGTACTGTAATTTTATTGTCTCTGGGAAAACTAGATTCTAAACCACACACCACGATCATTTTATCGAGCTAAAATCACCACTAAAACCCAATGACCCACATATGGAGGTCAATGTGAACTTTTAATAAAGTCATTTTCCCAAATGACGTCATAATAACAAAGACCAATTAATTACAATTTAAATAAAGTAAATTCCATTTTGGCATTTTGAAAATCAAAAATAAATTATTTATTTTTAAATACTCCCCCACTATTTCATCAAAACCCTACATACATCATCAAAACAGCTGACTTCCTCATAGCTCATTCCCTTGTTTACGTCCCACCACTAATTAAAATAAAAATAAAAACAGAAAAACTCATTTTTCCCCATCCATCCATCCAAACCAACCAAACCAACCAACCAACCAATCAAACCCATAATTAATCGCAACCTATTTATAAACTACCAGCCCAGAGAACCAACACTGCAACACACTCCAATTTTCTATTAAGAGTACACCAGAACCAGAGAAGTAAAAAATTAGTGCTCGTTGCCATTATGTAACAGTTGATGGAAATAGATTGAAACAGAATATGACAATATTTCACGCAACGTCCGAGAATTTCTCATCCGCATGCGCAGAATCCATCCCATCCCACGCTTCGCAACACACCTGAATTGCCTTTTGCCTCCATTCATGGCACCAAACTTTTTTAACCTCATATTTATTTTTTCTCTCTCTCCCATGATTCCCATCTTTTACTTACGCATGGGCAAAAGGATAAAGTTAAATAGATCTGGAGGCTGTTTTTGTTAAAGATGATTTACGAGAGAATAACAAACAATAAAAGCTCAACGCCACACCCAAGAAAAAAAGAGAAATTTCTGGTTGTTTCTAACTTTAGGTTTAACTTTCAAGTCTCAACACGATAAGAGCGAAACACGGACACAAACCGAGTCACTCGACCATTCTTTCACGCCCTTATCTTGTCCCTTTTGTCCACTATAAGACAACCGAATCCCCCTGAAAGTCTGACCACGCACGTATTTGCAACACAAAAGAAACCAATTTCCATTGTTTGCACCTAGTGAGGAGTTTTGGAAGCAATAAAAGTGAAGAAATGCAATCATTAGCATTTATCAAAAAAAGAGGGAAATGGTTTGTGTACCGTACTTTTATTTGTTCGTGTCGGCACTAGGCGGGGTAGATCAATTGGATTTCAATTTTCTCTGTACCTTTTTTGCCACATGTTTGCTCTTCCATTTGATAAAATTGCTATGGGACTTGGTTACAGTTGATTAGCGTCTGCATGGAGAAAGGGGACTTGTTTTTCTCCACTGGGTGGAGAAGATTGAAGTGACCGGAAATTTAATCCTTGACTCGCGTCCCGGTTCGATTTTCAAATAATGTTTACTTTACCCTCCAACCCTTTGACCACCTGATCAAATCTGGTCGAGTAAAGTGGCAAAACGAGGGAAATTGGCATTTTTGGGAGGCAAATTGAGTTTTTTTCCCTTATTTTAATTATAATCACCATAAATCGATAAATCATTATATAGCAAATTAAAAGACTGTTGCACAGTAAACGTTACCATCTGGCGAGTTAAGTGGTGTACCTGCAGTTTTATGTACACAATAAGCAGTATAGCGAAACCAAAACGCAAGGAAGGGCATTAAACAGTTCCATTGACACAATAATAAACGATACACACGAGTTTACCGATCATTTCTCACATTAAAACCTCGTTTAATCATATTTCTAAAACCTCCCAACGTCATTTATCAATCACGTTAACTGTATCCGTTGTCACAACAACAGAAAATTGATACTTGAAACTAAAAATTCAATTAAGTAACAAGAAAAGAGAAAATAAACAAAAGTTTGTACTTTGTAAACTAACCTTTAAATCTCACTTCACGCCACACTTGTCTGCAAACTTGTACGGCACGTCGATACAGCACGTGCACAGAGATGGCACCGCCCATTTCTGGGGTACAGCATCACATCCACGAAGATTCAAGTCCCTGATCTTTTAGCAGCGTGGACACCAGTTGCTAGTTGCGAATGAATCGGATCCGTTGCCAAGGCGGACAAGCACGTGCACGAGAGAAAGTGTGTCACGCCTAGCGGTGAGGGGCGTCAACTAGGGACATCCTCGAGCGGGACGACATCGAAGATGAGAAAAGTCAGTGAGATCGATGACGACATCGCGACAGACGAGCGTGAAACGATGAAACGCCGGCAGTAAAATTGAAAGTGATGGGAAAGCAAAGCACAACGCGTTGTAGAGAGAGGAGAAAGACGGAACAGTTTGTTGCGCCACCTTGTTTATTGACCTTTTAATTGGTCGGGGTCCATTGAATGCGGGAAACGCAGTAAATGAAGCGCTTTGAAGGTTGGATTTAATATACCTTCGTCTCCGGTTGTATGAAACGGTTACTTAGTCGTATGAAATGACAATTAAAAGTGAATTGCTTTGTAAACCAAGATGATGGATCAAATAAAGTGTTACTCTGCTTTCGTAATTGCTTCCTGTTATTTCGTAATGCCTCGTGCGAGGTTTGCCGTATAGCTAGAAGGCTTGTAAAGGGACGAGATTGTTATTAAAGTTCATAAATTTTATTTTGATGTCTTTAGATTTCCTTCCGTTTTTGAAAAAAGTTTTTGGAACAAAGTTAAGACGATAAATATTTGTACTTCTTTGATATTAACGTTGTAAAGTAAATCCATTAGGAAAGATCATATGTGTAAGGTTATTTAAAATTGGATTTGAAAATGTAAACAACTTTTCTTGAATTTTGAGGGTTAAACTTATTATCTAGTTACATTTACACAGGTAAAGTCAAAAGTCAAGTAAAATTGGTTTTATGCATGTGTAAATGCGAATTTAGGGTTTAATCAGAGTAGAAATTGAACCTCAGCAATACAGATTTTGTCGTTAAAGATTTGGGATTTTCATGGGGATTTTTGGACCCATCGACTAGATTTTTGACTATTTATGAATATCGGACCGGTCGGACACCTCGTCCCATATATTGTCGGGATGTAAAACAAATATCGTACTGATCAAAATTGAGCGACTCTTACCAGGTTAAACCGTCCGATTGTTGGGCCCTACTTCCGGTTTGTGCGAGTTTTTTCCCCAAGTTAATCGTGGTTAAAGTTAAATTCCGTGAGCCAGTGACGTCATTGGCACACAAAATGCATGGGCTTCGGGATGGGCTTCTACCGGGTTTCTCCTCACACATGTCTATGTATTTTTGATGTCATGTATGTCGGGACGTATAAAAAAAATGTACTAACGTCATACGGACGTGTCAGTGTTGGATGTTCTCTGGACGTCGTTTTTAGTCTGACTAAAATCAAGGTTGAGCGACTCTGTCGCTCAACCTTGACTAAAATAACGTCCAGAGAA
>JAQFZO010001037.1:0-18464 GCA_034695885.1 Geophilus flavus | reverse complement strand
GGATGACGCATCGACGCAAACATTGAAGCAAGTCGTTATTGCATGGTCTTTGTTTCTTGTTGATTAAATGATACTAAAGGAAATTGCTGGCTCAAGTTCATTATTCATATAACTTTAATTCCACTACAATGTACCTTTTGTATTTCCGTAGAAATTTGAATTTTCTTGTTTAAATCTATTTCAAACATTTCTAAAAAGGGCACGTGAAACACATCCGGTAACATGTCATGAAGTTCCTTTTACGTGAAATTACTTATTATACATAATGTCAGTTTAGAAAAATTATGGCATTCTTACCAAAATATGCCACGATTTAATCCTGGTGTCAATGTCTAATACCATTTTGTATTTGTTATCTCCTATTGGTGCAGGATTTTCTGAGGATGAACAATTAAATATGCTTAAAATATTCAAATCTTTAGCTGTATATAATCTCTCATTGATTTCACCATTGTCGCCAATTTCAGCAATGACATCTTATACAACTTTGTCAACGGGCCATCAGTCATGGGTGGCAATGAGGTGATCTTCTAGTTATGATCACTTGCTTTTCATGTCTGTGAATGTCATGTACACATGCCCATGTATTTTCCAATATAAAGTTAACAGATGTATTAGATGTCATTGGATTCGAGCAAAATTCCATTTTTTATGCTCTCCACTGTTTAATGGCTTCCATTTTTTTTGAAATATTATACTGGTATAAGTTTATATGTTTTCCGTTAAAGCTGATCAGCTTTAACAATTTGATTAAGACGACAAAATCTTATTTCGAAATAAGATTTTGTCGTCTTAATCAAATTGGTGAAATCGGATTTAAGCAATGAGAGCGATTCAATGCAGCTAATCTTTCTTTTAAAATATTCTTTTACTGTGGTATATTTTGATAGATGCCGAATCTAATGTATCGTGGTTATTTTCTATTGTCCTTTTATTTAAAATTCTTTTTATTTTTCGTCTGAGGTGTCTGCCTGTACGTTCTTTATACTTCTTGATCTTGAAGGACTTGACAAAGCAATAAAAGGCAATTTCGAATAAACTCAAACAAGAAAAACCAAAATAAAGTCCAAAGTTTCCTCCGACGTCACACAGTAAAGGTATCGTATCGTAGACGAAATGTTCTTGCATGGTGCGAATCCGGTTATCCGAAACGTACAGTTCTATGATTGAATGATTGCTGATTGCGAAACAAGCATACGTACGTTTAACTAATGTCTCGTCACACATATCTTCGCAATTGCAAAACTTAACCATGTTCAATTCGTAGATGAAATAAAACAACTTTTCTTTTTGCTGTATTAGTTTCACGCCCTCGGCACATTTGGGTAGATTTCTTGCTTCGTGAAATGGGAAACTAGTTAAATGCAATGACCTCATCAAATATCTATGGAGAAAAATTTAGTTTTCAGTCAGACCTGCAATTTATGTTGGCTGCGGGTAAAATTGTTTGGATGACGCATCGACGCAAACATTGAAGCAAGTCGTTATTGCATGGTCTTTGTTTCTTGTTGATTAAATGATACTAACGGAAATTGCTGGCTGAAATTCATTATTCATATAATTTTAATTCCACTCTACCTTTTTTAATTCCGTAGAAATTTGAGTTTTATGGTTTAAAGATATTTGTTTTGCTCCGTATATGGACACGTAAAACACATCCGCTAGCATTTCATTAAATTCCTTTTATGTGAAATTACTTATTATACATAAAATAAGTTTAGAAAAGTTATGGCTTTCTTACAAAAATATGCCATGGTTTACTCCTGGTGTCAATGTCTAATACCATTTTGAATTTCTTATCTCCTATTGGTGCAGGATTTTCTGAGGAACAATTAAATGCGCTTAAAATATTCAGATCATTAGCTGCTGTATTTAATCTCTCATTGACTTCATCATTGTCGCCAATTTCAACAATTATCAGTATTTTCAGCAATGATATCTTATACAACAGTCATGGGTGGCAATGATCATTTGCTTTTCATGGCTGTGAATTTCTTGTACGCTTGCCCATGTTAAATTCCAAATATAGAGTTATGCGGATGTATAAGATGTCATTGGATTCTAGCAAAAATCCATTTTTCATGCTTTTCACTGTTTTATGGCTTCCATTTTGAAATCAAAATACTGTATGTTGCAGAAGTTTGTGTTTTCCATTGAAGCTGAAATAAGATTTTGTCGTCTTACTCAAATTGGTGAGTTCAGATTTAAGCAATGAGAGAGATTCAATGCAGCTAATTTCTTTTAAAATTTTCTTTTACTGTGGTATATTTTTACAGAAAACGAATCTAATGTGTCATGGTTTTCGATCGTCAAATTAATTCGAGATTTACCCTACGAAACAACTGTTTTACTTTTCATTTTTAATTTTTATTTCAAGCTTACCATTGCAAAATGTGCTGTATGAAAATCAATAAGTTTTAATGATGTGTCGCTACTTTTTTTCAATTTTTCAAATAATTCAGCGGTCCCATCAAAATTATCATAAGATAAAAATATAGTGGGAAAGTAATGTTTCGCTTCTTCGACAAAGAGGATATCGGTTGCTGTCGGTTCTTGTAAATAATAAATGACTCGATCGACAATTTGATAAGTACAAACCACGGATATGAAAGCGACGAATATAAATAACGATGTACAAAGATAGCGTCCCCTTCTAAGAAATTTGTTTAGAATTTTAAAAAATGTTGGCTCATTTTTAATTTCCGTCAATTCTTCGGTGACTGTATTTCGAATAATCTTTTTCATGGCCAGTCGACTTCGATGTAAATGCGTCGTTGGTTTGAAAATTTTCCTCGCCTTCTGCCTTTCTATGGGTGTCCGGTGTTTAAAAGATTTTATGAGTGGAGAAAATATTCCAGTAATCATTGTTGGCCTACAGTCCGCGACAAAAAGATAGATTCGAGGTCAATTTTTGATTATTTTTAAAAATATGAAAATTATTGCAGTAAACCCTTCAATGCGATAATTAAGAATAAACCAATGATCTAACTATGAACTAACAATGAACCAATGAGCTAACAATGAAGTAACAATGAACCATAATCTAACAATAAACTAATGAACCAATGAACCAATGACCTCACAATGAACTATAACACTGAACCAATGATCCAACAATGATTAACGATAAATTAACAATGAACCATGATGCAATAATGATTTAACAATGATTAATAATGAATCAACAATGAACCAATAATGCAATAATGATTTAACAATGATTAATAATGAATCAACAATGAACCAATAATAATGCAATTTGTCTGAGTAGTGTGAGCAGTTCAGAAGATAAATTTTAACATTAGAAGAAAAATTCTTACCGTACCGTATGTCAGCAAAAACGAATTATTTCTATGCAGTGTGAACCTAGTGTAACTTTTTAATCCGATAAATTTCCTGCAACAGACGAGAATAAAAAAAGAGTGAACTCTAGGTGCGACAAAATGATGGGGTGGAGGTACATAAACAAACACTTTAAAATTCTAATTAAATAATAAATTCCTTTACCACTTTGCTTTATAACATCAATACATCGCCATCCATTGATTATTTTATGGTTTAAATGATTGATTGGGCATGTTCATTTGGCTTAATCTATGACATTTTTTAGTTTTTCCTCTTTGCGACAAAAATTGAAGCAATTTGGCATTTGGGACCTGAAATGCAGTAAACGTACAGTACAGCATGTCCTGAAAGGTTCCTTTAACCTTAATTCTCCATGACTAGCATTATAATTGTTGGTGTTGGATCTTCAATGATTAGACGGTTTTAGGTTGAAAATAATACTGAAAAGTTTACTTCTCGCTTCTGATAAATATGTTACATGTTGCTCGTTACAAATCCAAAGTAGGAGTGAGGCGCAGTTCACACAAAAAACTTAATTTTACCCACAATACACCGTAATGCCCATATATGGCATGTATGCCATTGTCTCCCACACCATCCCACAAACATCATTAATTACTCTCGCACTCTTCTTCCAACAATTAATCTCGCTTCCAACATTCTCAATTTATACATCTTTTACCCCAACAATAATCACGGCCCAACATCGAATGGGTGGCCTGGCAAACCTCCATAGGAATAAAATGCACTGCTTAAAATCTGAAGTGTAATTGGTCCCGAATTGGTTAGTTATTGTGGGGTGTAAGTTGCTACTTACAATAACAGTAGCCAATTTGGGACAAAAGTTTACATCTTAAACACACCTCAAAGTTTTAGCAGTGTCGGATATGCACACTCAATGATGTTCCGTGGTTATAACGCTGTTCATGGAGAATTAAGGTGAAGGGAACCTTTCAGGACATGTTGTACTGTACGTACACTGAATTTCAGGGCCCAAATTGCTTCAATTTTCGTCGCAAAGTAAAAAAACTCAAAAATCTTATAGAATTAAGCCAAATCACCATTGCCAAACAATCATTTAAACCATAAAATAATCGATGGATGAGGGTGTATTGATGTTTTGAAGCAAGATGGTATAAGCCAAGGTTACTAGACTATTATAAGCATTTGCCATAAAACTTAAGTTTCTGAGTGATTATTTATGTTTTTCTTACCCTCCGCCAAAGTTTTGAAGAGGCCACATTTGACACTTTGTTGATTTTTGAGCAATGCAGGCAAGCTATCGCCATAAACGTTTAGGGAGAGGTGTTTTTAACCTTTTTCTTTCTTGTGCTGAAGGATTTTTAACTCTAAATCGCATAGTTTTTTTTGGCGGTTGGCCAAAGATATGGCGCGCACTGTATCATATAACATCATATCCTGTATGGAAAATAATTTCGAGAAAAACAGGCCTGACAACTTGTATTTTCTTCTTTTAAAATTTGCAAGTGTTTACAGTATTTACTTTTCATTACTAGAAGTTAAAGATAGAAGCTGGCAAGGTAATATTTCCGGTACGGAAATACCCAAGTCTCATTTCAAATGTGGCGGCCTACCACTGCCCAGTGATCGTGGCTGATGAGTTTCGGGGTATAAAAAACTCCTGTGCTCTGGCTGTGAGTGCGAGACCGATTTTACCAACAACCAACAGAACAGCTATCTCATACAGCCTAAAAGACCTCTTAACTTAAAGCCTTCAGGAGTAAACGAGCCCAAGGCCACAATGCGAAGCTTCTGTGCGGCAAGCCATGTGTCAATTCGTGCGGACTCACAAACGCCTTGTTCCACTTAGGATGGGCCCATCTTGTGTCACTTTGGTTGTGCACATAACCTTTGATGCTGACACAATTCGTGAATAAGCTCAAAAACAGGAGCTTTTTCACCGTTAACAGTGACCCTGACCTTCCAACTCCTCGCTATACATTTTTTTAAAATAAATCAATGTACGGTATACACAAGTTGTGTATGATCCCCTAAAATCACTTGAGCTTCACAGAATTTTCTCATTATTTCACATAATTTTACTATCCAACATTTAATTATAATTATTTTATTGACACCCTAATTATTTTTATTTCACTGGAGATTTTGAGAGATAAAAAAATGTATGAGCCTCCATACAAAAAAAAACATACAATCAATCCCCTTCAAACGTAGTGACTTGGCTCAATGGCCTAGTGATAGAATTTGAAACTTTCCTTGTATTTTAGATACCGTAAGGATTAGATAAGATAATAATATCTGAAACTTATACGAGTTAGTGATTTACAGTACCATCAGCAGCACCAGAGTTACAACATTCTTCCTTCAGACCCTCAATTGTCATGATCATTAACACAGCACAGGTTACCGACAAAATATTCTTCATCATCTAAAACAAATTTTACAAATAGGTATAGCTTAAGTAATTTTACAAAACTGTCGTTTTTTTTTTTTTAAATTAGATAAAACTAGATAAAAAATTAGATAAAATTAGATTTAGCGAACTCGGATATAACAAACTATTTATTTAGACCGTACGGTACTGCACTACTAAAACAATGCAAAAAACATCTCGGTATAACGAATTCCGCGATATAACGAACTAATTTTTTGCTCCCTTCGAGTTCGCTAAATCGAGGTTCGACCACCGTAAATCCTCTAATAGACTGTGGGTCTCTATTTAACCGCGCGTGTAAATTCGATTTTGGCAATTAGTGCGCGGGTGCACTATTGGAGCATTTACTTATAATTTACAAGTATTTAGAATTTCAGTTTAATGTTTAAAATTTTTTATCCTCTAGTGAATGTTTCATTTTAAATCACTTACAGTCATGAACGTGACCAACTTCATTTAAAATGTATTAATACATATCGTACTGGGGTCACTTTAGACAAAAATGAAAAATAATAAAAAAAAATAATAAAAAAATAAAAAGAAATTTTTTTTACTGCAAGCATACGTAATGAATAAAAAATTAAAAAAAAATTATTTTATGTCCAAAATCAGTTATTTTGAGTAAAAAACAGTCGATATCTATAGTCACGCCAAAGTCAGACTATACTTTGGACAGCATTTTCATTTTTTATAAAAAGGTGGAAAATGACCCTATTTGATGGATTTTGCTATTGGAAGATATTAAGAAGAAATGTTTTGTCAATAAATTTCGAAATTTTATGCCCGCTGCTAATACAAGTAGTTATAATAAAAAATGTTCGAAAAATGGGTGAAAACTGTCCAAAGTCACCCCAGTTTACGGTATTATTTATGTAAATTTAAGTTAATCTTACCTTTTGCTTCTGAGGAACTTGGTCGTCAATCAAATTTGAATACTGTATCTGCCTACTAGGGTTTGACTGATTGCGTAATGAAATTATATACCCTTTCTAATTAGTGATATATTGAATGCTGATGAATGATGATTGATGACTAACTTAATGATTTCACATATGGCAACTAATTAAATGTATTGAAATGAAACTATTAAATCAGAAACCAATTAAAAGTCTTTTAGTTTAAGCAAATTTGCTTAATACCATACTAAAAATATGAAAAATGTTAATAAAAAATAAAATATCGGAATTCTTAACTTAAAATCATTTAAAATCATAAATCAAACAAATACCGAAATTCCAATTATTACCACAGTCGAGACTTTTGTTCCAGCCTCATACATGGTGAATAATTTTTTCCTAAATTATACATCGTACTATGTGGAAGAAGAGTGAACTTCGCCAAATAATTTCTAAATAAACAAAATCTTGTTTGTTTGAACTTTAGGAAAGTGTTTGACCTCAAATTCGTGGTCAGAGGTCAAATTTGAGAGAATAATTGAATTGAGCCCATACCCCCTTTCATAAAGCTAAATCAAGCGGATTTTGACGTACGGTGGCCTAGGAGGCTCCATAGGTCAAATTGAATTTTCAAAAACAATTTCATGGCCCAGGAGGATCTAAAGTTTAGTAACATCAGGACCAGGAGGCTCAAAATTCAAAAACTCAAAATGAATTTTTTCATTGAACAGACCAGAAGGCTCATGCCCAAGAGGCTCAAAGCTCACAGAAAATTTTCAACAAAAATTTCAAAATAAAAAATTAGTTTTGAATTTGAAAGATGAAATTATAATTGAGTGGACCAAGAGGGTTCAAAATACTGAAATTCTCAAAATAATAAAACCAAAATGCAAAATGAATTCTTTATTGAAAAAATCTCATTGAATGGACAAGAGGCTCATCCACCCAAGAGGCTCACTGTAAAAATGACCACATAAATGGTCAATAATGTCAATATTCATAATTTTTAAAATATTTGGACGGTTATTGGATGGATCTGGTTCTATCACAAAGGTCATTTTAAAGCTGACCATGTTTTCAATCTCTTATTGAATGGTTCTGGTTTTAGTACCACCCAATGCACACAAGTCTTAGAGACGTCAACATTACGTCAGGGCTTAAACATGCAGTATGTCCGCCTACTGTTATAAACAAGGCATTCTGTAATAAAGTAAACAATAATACTAATAGAGATGAAAATTTCAAAAGACAATTACACACACAGAAAAAAAGGTGTTAAGGAGTTGTTTTACACCCTGCGTCCTGTAGCGTACACCTTTAAAATTGTAAAGCGTATTTTCCAGAGTGTACACTCTTTTATGGGTATAATTACGATTTCTGTGTATAATAACTCCTATAAAAGGGTGTATAGTACTTTACACATATTTTACACCTATAAAGGTATATGCAACAGGAAAATTTAAACGTGTAATTTTTCTGTGTGTAGTTAAGTTAACTAAAGTCAACAAAAATGACGCCCAAAAGACATCAATATCTGTGACACTTCAGCCATAATTATGACGTCGCAGACGTCCATTCTGCGGACTAACAAATGACATCCTTAAGATATGTTGTGCGCATTGGGCAAGGTATTTTCAAGGCTTATCGCTTATCAGTCAGCTTTATTGAATCGTTTTTGTTCTATTATAATAGTCACTTCCAACTTGACCAATAGTCATAACCCGCGTATTTTGTGTAAGAAAGATGTACAGCAGAGGTGGTGTAACAGTAAATGGACAACTGTTTCAAAGATGATCACTTATTGTTCTGCCACATCAAAAAACAAAGTTATGATAACCAAAACTCAGCTATTGACCATTTATTGTGTTACACCAGCCCTGCTGACCATAACCATGCAACTTCTGAAACTCAAAGAAATCAGACTTATGACCAGTGGTCAGGCTTGAAGTGACCATTGAAATAGAAAAGAACCATTCAATTTCTGAAAGGGTAAATTACAAGTCATTACCATTGGTCATTGACCTCATTTCTTTTTGTTCACACTGCCACAGTGGCATTCAAACAGGATCGAAGATGGTAGCATTACTGCAGTTAAACATTCTCCACGTTTATCCATTCTTGCTTAAATATATTCCCCTGTGTTGTTGGATAACTTCCTGGAAGTTTAGGCTGGCAATCGATTAAAATTTTTTGATCGATTAATCACGATATTTTAATCGATTAATCGATCGATGGAAATCGAGTTTTCATCGGTTGACAAAGTTGTTTCGATTGGCCAAAAAAGTTAGGGAGTACATGTTTTTTTAAAGGTTTAGATTTTTAGAAAAGAAAACTTTATTAGCCTTTAGTATTTTTACAATGATTTATATCTGGGGGAGTTAGGCGCCAACGTGATAAATTATCATATCACTGATATGACACTGACTACATCATACGACGTACAAATTTAACCAATCAGCAATAAGCCATGTGGGCGCCATTTTGAAACGATTAATTCGATTAATCGAAATTCTAACCGATTATGACTTTAATCTAATCGGTTGATTAATCGATTAAATCGACAGCCCTAATAAAAATCAATTATTAACTGTTGCAGCTGTGCAATAGTGAAGCGATGACAAAAATTGCATCAAAAAAATCAAATAAACATTGAATGCACCTACTGTACTGTACTATTATTGACATTAAAAAATAAATATTTTTTATTTCAGATACCAGAGATGAATGCAACACTGAAGACAGCTAGTAAAGAAAGCGTATCCAAAGCATTAGTTATTTTATTACTACAAAATCTTGGCTGGCTCACAGGCGTGGCATCTCTATTTACCCTAGCGTATTATAGTAATAGTATTTCCTTTGAGTGATATCACAACATTATAATAGTTTAATAGTGCCTTGAAATTGGAATCATAACTTAAAATAGTTATTGCAAAAATTTAAACTTTCATCACCAACAAAAAATTAAGTACAATTAATGCGGCTTCGGTGCAAAAAGAATTTCACTGATCTGCTCATCTGCCATGACTCATAATTGATAAATCATGTGCCATAAGAAAATTGAATTTAAAATATACTTAACTGCATGTCATTATCATTAGTTAGAACAAATTACAAGAAAGATTTTAGCAAAGTAAACGCAAGTCAGCGTAAGTCAGCGTAATGCGCGTATTCGATTACAGGAACAAATGTACTTTAGTGGATTCTGTCAAATCAAAGTGAAACTATGAAAAATCGATTTTCTGCAATCGATTTTATGCAATCGATTTAGTCATAAAATGTTCACTTCCGGTGGAAGCCGCCATTTTGAACAATGAACAAATTTCAGTCGAATTTTTCCTTTTTTTGGTAGGAGGGCCTTTGGCCCATCCCCCACTCGCTAACCTAACCTGATCTACACAAAAAACCACCTCACCCAACAAACACAAGAATGGCGTCATGCCTACAGTCAATGCAGATCGGAATTCGTTACTCGAATGATTCTCGACCCTAAAAACGCCATCTAGAATCGACTAAACACAACAGCAGAAGTACAAACAATCGCTTTTCAAAAGCGAAGGACGAAATCCACTAAAGTGTATTTATACCTGATTTTTCAGGACTTTTTGCACACACTTTGCATTTTTCCAAGTTACTAGTCGTATTTCTTTTTAAAGCACTCGACAAAGTGTTCACCAAATCGTGTTTCTTTATAGAGCGCTTCTTTTATGCTCGGCGATTCTCGGTATCTCTTTTTAGAGCGCTCACTGAGCAGAGCGATTGGCTTGCCGATGATGTATGACGTTGACGTCAGCCCCATAATGGGGAGGCCATGAGTCCATAAATCAACATAGTAAATTTCAATAAATCTAATAAAATTATCTGAAAATGCATCAAATTTGATTTGATTATTTTATTTGAAATTTCTGATCAAATTCTAGGAAAATTGTCAAAAAAATTCTTGAAATATATTTGAAAAGTGATAAACGATGGGATTTGATTTGCGATAACGTGCAAGGACATGGTTCTGGCTGTGTGATTGGCTATGCTAATCAAGATATCTGCATAAGTCTATCTAGTAATGTACATTAGGCCATCTGCCATCTAGAATAAAACAGTTAGTGACAACTTACCAAGTAGTTAATAACACAATAGGTGTGTTCAATTCCTAAGGATCTAGCCGCTTAATGCCAAAAGCGGCTAGATCTAACCGGAAGTAGTCGCAAAAAACATCATATTCCGCTTCTCAGGAGCAACTCAGGAGTCGCTTTTTGGCAGCAGGAAACCGCTAGATCGTGCTTTTTGTAGATCAGTGTTTTGCCGCGCGCTCTAAAAAGAATTACGACTACTGATAAAGTTGATTACTTATAAAGTAATAATTGATGGCAGCACAGGTTGTTGGCCATTTTGGTGCCTCTAAACAAAGTTTAGATTTCCATGACTTGTTTTTTTGTGTTTTGTAGTAAGTTATTATAATAAGATGATGTGTGAATGCTTGATGGCTTAAGTGTGATAGTGTGTATTCAAATATAATGCAATTTGATTGCAGCTTAACTTTTTTAATGCCCTTTAGAAGTGAAATATCTCAAATCATGTATTTAAAAAATTACTTTATTTAATTATTTAATTATTTTTAATTGTCATGTCATATCTGTGAATATGATTCATATATCTTAGAACAATTGAAATAGTGAAAGTTGGCAACTTAACAATTGATAATTTTTTTTTATTGATTGATAAATTGAATTGTGTAGCAATAAATTTGAGATTTAAGTTGTTTAAACTCAGGAAGCTATGTTAATTAATGTACACCTGTTTTTATTAATTTAAACAAGGAAGCTGGATTATGTTTTTGAATTGCTGTCCTACATGCCATTATCAAAGTACTTTTTGACTTCCCAACTATAAAGAAATTTATAAAATATAAGAAAAGCTGAAATTAAAAATTATTTTGTAAGTAACCTCTGAGTTGTGCTGCTTTCTGAATTGTCTGGTTCACAATTTTTAAGCAGTTTAGCAGTTCTTGGTGGTTGTTGCTTCTGATTTTGAAGTTACTGATTAGGTCCTTGTTGATGTCAAATAAATTAATGTACCATTGTTTCATATTATTACTGAAATGAGTCAAGGGATACTAAAATTAAAACAAAACTAGATTTTCAGGAGTCAACAAATTTCAAATAAAAGGCAGATAACTGATTTTTTCTCTGAAATACATCATTATTATAATTATATTCTATAGCTGTGTTCAACAACTGAATGGATTCTCAAAATCAGATTACCCTGATTCTTAATATTTAAATTAGGATGCAGTGTTTGCTGAGGATCCTCTGATGATCTTGTCCGAAAGTACAGGGTTATGACGCAAGTTTAGAAAATGCTATGTTCATACCTGAACCACTTTTTGAGAAAGTTTGCTTGGTTGCTTTTGTCTGGAAATATTGCAACTTACACAATGAAATATCAAGGCAATGGAGGTTTATTTGAGATTTGTGACGTCATGTCTCGTCATATTTCAACCACCTTTTAACATGACCCGCCCACTTTGAGAAATATTACTGTTCACACTTAAACCACTTTCTACATCTTTAAAAAAATGGCAGATCTTCTACAACTCAAAGTCATAGAAGTCTCTTCTATAACTTTTAAGCTGTAAAATATCTGACATTTTAAAAAATTTCTACAACTTACGGTAAGTATTTGAAGTCTCTTCTATAACTTTAAGTTGTAGAAGATCCGCCATTTTGTTTAAAGATGTAGAAAGTGGTTTAAGTGTATGAACAGTAATGTTTCTCAAAGTGGGCGGGTCATATAGAAAGGCGATTCAAATGTGAAGAGGGACGATGTCACAAACTCAAATATGCCTCTAATACCTTGATTTTTGTTGTAATTTTGCCAGACATAAGCAATGAATGATAACTTTCTCAAAAAAAAGGTTCAGGTGTGAACGGGGTATTAGAATATAAACTAAAAATATGTAATTTAATCAATTCTGAACAAAAAAAAATAATGCTGAACCATGAACACAAAGCTTAGACGGAGACGACATTTTATCAAGTGGCATCGATAAAGCTTTGGGATTGGTTGAACAATGTCACATGACCTATGGGAGCATTATTAGTTTAAAGTAGTCAGAGAATTGCTCTCCAGCCAGTCAATTTTATGTTCAATTCTTGGTGAATAGACTTTAGCAAAGTATGGATACCAAATGGATACGATGCATTTTCGTTTACTGACTCATTAATGGGCAAAATTTCCAGTTAGAATGTTGTAGAATACAAGTTACTCTTGAAGACATTGTTTGTCAATAGAAATTTTCAAACAATAACTCCCAAACAATAAACAGGAGTGGTACAATGAAATTATTTATTTACAAAATCGGATAAGAAAATGCGAAATGAAATAAGAAAGCAACAAATCGAACATTTCACTAGCTGCATTCAAATATTAAAACAAAGTTTAGTTTTGAAGCTTAAGCTTTGACGTCACTTATTCTCATTAAAATGGATTTGGATGAGGTAACATCTAAAAACTCAGAAAATATATCCGTCATCTCTAAAACCAACTTTTGTTTTTTGAAGTTCAGGTGTGTGCTACTACTTTTTTGGCTGCGATGATTGAGGATTGGAGGGAGGGACTTCCATATCCAGCTTCTGTGGTCTCTATTAGTACAGGCTTCTTGACTGTGAAGCCAACAGGGTTTACTGTTAATCATTTTTCTCTTTTTCTCACCCTCTTTATTTCACCATGTTATGATTTGGGCTTATGGTCATTATTTTCACTTTTGTGGGTTATTTGCTTTCTTCTGTTGGAGGGGTGCTGAGGGAGTGTTCATTCATGACTGGTTTTATCGCGTGCTCACTTAAGCGAGTGAGAAGATGAGAATAACACAACTGGACTTTCAGTGTTCTAATAAGACTGCGAAGATGGAACTCAACACTTTTCTTCTTGTTGTCTTTCTACTGATACAAAATTATGTGACAGAATTATTCTTTAGGCCCGGCACAAATGGGCGCTTGTGCTTATGCTTGAATTCGAGCTTGAGCTTGTGCTTTACGCTTACATGCCGCACATGACACGCTTCCCTTCATGCTTGAAAAATGCAAAAAATTATGATAAAAAACAAAAAAAATAAAAATAAACAAAAAAACCTTTTTATAATGCTAAATCCTGGCCCATGAGTGTGAAAACAGTGACGAGAATCAACCCATGGCATTTGTAGGTCCAGTAATCGTCGATTAGATGAATCATCGGTGTGTGTTGCAGTTGGGTGGTTGGAAAAGGAGGTGCGGATTGTTTTCCAATGCACTGTTTTATTTGTCTGGCGGAAAAAATTGTTTTACCCTGAATATTCATTCATACAACTACAATTCGTTATAGTCGAATGAAGAACCATAATTTTCTTGTCAAATAAGTAATTTTATTTGATCGTACATGCAGAATACAATTCATTTTGAACGCCGAAACCGTTAGATCGATGCTGACGACCTCCATCTTGGTTGAGCGCTTAAAAATCCAAAGAGGTTGGATCGGGAAATACACCTCAAAACCAAGCGCGAAGCTCAAGCGCGATACATAAGCGCAAGCCTAAGCCCCATTTGCGCCGGGCCTTACAATAACAATAATCCACCAATGTCGGCACGTTTACGTGAAGCCCATTTTTTAAGTCTCAATTCAGAAATCTGGATACTATTTTCGTTATTTTTTTTAACTGAGTTTTTCATTTTTTTATATTTTCATGGGGCTCATGGTGTCTTCTATCCACTTGGCATTGACTGGGTTGCCTCCTCACAAAAGAGACATTTTAGTTTGTTAAATCATTAGTCTTGTTATTTTAGATGTAAATTAATTAAAATTAAAATAGAGATTTTATTTGTGAGTTTTGATGTTTCTTTTGTTAAGGCGCACATGGCGGACGAAGTAAGATGGAAGCAGAGGGGGGATTCAATTCAACGACTAATGGAGGATTCACAATTGACAGAATCATAGCTATGCCAGAACATTGTCAATGATTTTTTTTTGTCATTGACAGATAATCAATTTCATCTTTGTTCTTAAAGTTCTACGGAAATCAACGAATCACACAATTTTCTGTCAAACACACAAAGAATTGTGGGCTTCATTTCCAAGCTTTTGTGATTGGTTGTTGACACAGAATTTGTCTGTGTGAATCATTAGACAATAAAAGACTTTTTATTGATGAAAAAAATTCTGCAGTGAGCGACAAAACTTTGAAATCTAGAGTTGTCTTAAATAAATCAAAAAAAAATCGTCGATTAATGTTAAATATTTATTCCAAACTTAAAATATCATATTTAAACTGCAGATGGTCAAAGTTTTGTCACGGATGCAATTAGTAAATTATTTAATTTGCATTTGTATATTTTATGCACGATCGTTCTTAAATAATATTTAAGGTTTTAAATTAATCGACGATTTGCTTTTGATTTATTTAAGAAATTCCTACATTCCAAAGATTTGTCGCTCATTATTCAGGAAACATCATTATTCCATGTTTAAACAACGACATTTCACTATATAAATACGAAATTATTAAAGCGACACGAAATGTAACGAGAGTTTAATGAGAATTTTTTTCCCCAATTTTTCATTTTTGAATTGCAACGCTAATTAAAACTTGTGGTCTTTGTGCTTTTAGTTAAGATGATGTAAATATGTATGATGGAATTTACTCTCAAAGAATTTTTCATCGATTTTCCTGTCAGCATGACATCAACATTGTTTCAAAACATTTTTTTTTTACACAGTACTTTTTTTTTTTAGTTTAATCATCATCATCTGGCACGAGTCCAAATGAGTTTCTGTGATCTGTAATCCCTCCCAGCTAATTTCTGCGCTGATTGATTAAGAGGTTTTGTTGCTATGTGAAGATAGCATATTGTAAAAAGGGAAAAGTGGTTTCACTCAACTCTTACCGTCGAGGATACTTTACTTGTTATCCCACATTTCATTTCACTCTGCTGCATTGACGCAAGTTGAGATTAGGCTTACTCATTCTTGTTAAAGTATATTTAGTGTGAGGGAAAATGTTGTTCCTTATTATAGAAATGAGTTTGCAAGTTAGTTTAGCTTAGGTGGATGGTGGAAGTTGGTGATTATGTGGTTTTTATGGTTGATGTTTTTCTTTCGTGTTTACTTGTACTCTGTAGAAAAGTTTTTTTTTAATTAATTAAATGGGGAAATGGAAAATCAAAGGGTTTATTTTGGTATTTGTTGATTGATGTTTATCTAAAGGGGAAGGAAATAAAGGTTTGGTTTGTTTGTAAGTAAATTGTTTGAGTTAAGTATAAATTAATTTATATTTAGAGTAGTTTGAATGGTTCTGGATCGACAAATGAAAAAGTTGTGATTTTTCTCTTAACTTTATTCATCCGGATTTGTTGGTGTAATGTCGTAAAATATTGTTGGTGTGTATTGAATTGATTGATGGGATTTAATTGAATTGTAAAGTTATGCATGATTACGAACTTGTACGTGCAATAATCTCATACAAGCATACAATTTTGTTCGTGACTTCCGGTTCTTGTCGGAAGGAGATAGTTGCAATAAAGACATTGAGTTTCAAGTCGGGTCTAGTCTAATTTATAATGTAACAAATATTGATAGGGTTTCCAACTTTGCAATGATTTTATATGGGACCAACGACACCCTCCTCCCTGTTATGAAGTAAAAAAAACTAATTTTTTGTGATTGGGAAATGGATGATAGTATCATTCAACATGATAGGGAATGAAAGAAGAGTTCATTGTGTAAAAAAGTACGGTAATGATAGATTTATTTACCATTTGACATAAAATGATGCACAAATTATTAAAACTTACTGGTCTTGCCTTATTGTTTTACACTATGTAGGGGCTGCTAGGCAACCCATAGAAATACAGAGTAATCCCAGATAATGGGGAAGGGTTAGCAACCATAAATATTGATAAATATTGTGAAACTAGTTAATCTTTATGGATTTTTAGGCACATTTCGGTACTTTTTTAAAGGCATTTTACATGCAAATTTTAGTAATTTTAAAGGGTGAGAACTTTGGTCCCTATTAATGAGATTTTCAAAGAAAATATTTCTTGTCTGTGTAAACAAGTTACCTCAGTGGGAATTAAGTTAATGGTTGTTACATAATAGGTGTTATGTTTACATGGCTGTTGTTTACATTCTGTTACTCAATAAAGAACTGGGCAATTGAGTTTCTTGAGTTAAAACTGTTGTTAAAATTGTTGTAAAGTCAAACCGTGTCATTATGAGCCACAAACAACGATCCATCTCAATTAGCAGCAGAGGTGACAGACAACCAATTGAGAGAAAAAGAAGTGTGAACATTTCTATACATAAATTTTCAGAGATTTTCAAGAATGTTGAACTCATTGTTTTCACTTTCCCTCAACAAGATGTAGTCTTTAATCAACAATTATACAAACATCTAATTGTTACAATTCTTTTGACAATACCTAACCATAATGGGAAAAAGATGTAATTGTTACCTTCATTGTGAGCAACAACGATAAAAATGTTACTCCGTAATAATTACAATTATACAACAATTGTACAACAATTGTACAACAATTAATAGGTGAGCAGAAATTTTGACATCAACATTTTTTTTAATAGGAACATCACAGACTAACTAAAAAAAGAAAAAATATCGATTACTAACTCATAAACCACATTAACTCTACAACTAAATTAAATTTCAAAGATAAACATCCACTTAATTCAATTACAATCAGTTATCAGACCTCTCTACACTTTTAAAAGCACAACACAGCTTTATAAGGAAAAACATGTAGACAATACCAAATGATAAACAAAAGGAAAAAAATGGACAACAAAAGAACTTCTAGAAATTCTTTACAATTTAGTTCAAAGTGCCTCGATTTTAGGGCATCTCGAGCTTAAATCTAGAATTGTCAAGCGAAAGTACTCCGTCTTACTAATCCAGATATAGAAACAGTGGAAAGGAATGGTCTTTATATGTATGTCGCAAGAAAGATGCCGCGAAATGAGGTGCTTACACCGAGTTTGAAATAGAAAAAGTAAAGTGCGACGATGAGAAAAAACTCTTTTAAAAAAAGATTTCTCCCATTTTATCCTAGACATATAAAGAAAGTCTGGTCGGTGTAATGGGAGTCACTAAAAGGTAAGTTGGCAAGAATCCAATTGAGAATCACTGGTGGGTTTCCTGTGGCCATTGATATGCCAATGAAAAAGCATTTCCGTTACATGAGAAGGCAACACACAAAAAAGGTGAGAGTATGACGTTTGCAAAATTTTGACCACTGGCATTTTGTGTGGGATTTTGATGGATGATTTATAAGTTTTAAAGTTGATATCAGCAATTTATTTGGTGATGTTTATAATATAAGGCATAAAAATTAAAAACCTCGTTTGCAAAAGCCAGGGATTGGGTGATCAAGAATCGACTAACATAGTCGATTGTATCGAAACGATACAAACTTCGCCACCAGGCATTGCATATCTTAGGGGATGTTTATAAATTGTCAGCGGGGGAGTTTGGGGGGCTGTGCCCTTCCCTCTCCCAAAACAAAAAAAAAAAATATCTTACGGGTTTCGATAAAATTTACGACATTCCTAATCGTCCATTTTTGGCGAAAAGGGATTCGACGAGGCAGCTGTACACCGGTTTTTTTTACCAGCTTATGTATAAATCATGGATCTACGTCTGCAAACTGACTCCATGCTGTCATTTTAAGTGGTCGGTCAAAATGTCAGCCAGTACACACATAGAAAAAAAGGTGTTATTAAGGAGTTGTTTTACACCCTGCGTCCTGTGGCGTACACCTTTAAAGGTG
>JAQFZO010001036.1:0-18481 GCA_034695885.1 Geophilus flavus | reverse complement strand
AACGAAAATGTTTGCTCACCCAATTTAATCACCCATCTGCTTTTGTGGGGATGGAAAATGCCTCGCTAATCATTTCAAGGTGGAAAAAACATGCTTGAGATTATCGGTTTGTATTGTGCTCACACGTGTTTGCTGTGGATGAATGTGCCATATTAATTTGATGGGAAACAAGGTGGGGAGAATGTAATCGATTTTTTTTTGTTTTTAGTCGATTTTTTTGGGGGTTTGGGGTTGTAATGTGGGCTTTTTCTTGCTGGCGACGTATCGATGAGAAATTCGATTTTTTTGGAGTGTTTAAAATTGGGAAATCGATTTTTAGAATATAAAAATTAATAAAATCGATTTTTTCTTCACTATTTCGATATTTTAATTTAAAAATCAATTTTTAACCGAAATAAGAAAAAATTCGATTTTTAATGAAAAATATGGAAGCAGTGAAGAGAAAAAAAATCGATTTTATTAATTTTTATATTCTAAAAATCGATTTTCCACACTTTATGAAACATTCGACTTTTTTACCAAAAAAATTTAAATAACTAAGAAATTTAAAAAAATTCGACTTTTTCGTTTTAAAACCAGTAACCAGTTCATTCACTGTTTCAATATTTTCCTTTAAAAAATCGATTTTTAATCGAAATAATAAGAAAAATAAATTATTTTTGCTGTACATTTTAATCTTTTAAAATAATTAATTTTATTTTTTTTTATTTCAAAAATCGATTTTCTACATTTTAAACTTTTATGAAACTTGATTTCTTTAACAAAAAAAAAGTTAAAAATTGCCTTTCAGAATTTTGAAAAAAAATAATCGAATTTTCTGTATTTCAATTTCAAACACTTAAAAATCGATTTACCAACCTAAGAAAACAAAAAAAAAAAAACATTTTCCCCTTTTAAAACTTCAAAACTAACTTCCCCGATATCTTTCCCAAAAAAAATCGACTACTCGATAAAGCACGTTAAAAAAAAAATCGATTTGTTTAACCAAAAAAATTAAAAACCGATATTTCAAGAATTAAAAAAAATAATCGAATTTCTTGTTTTCAATTTCAAACATTTAAAAATCGATTTACAACTCAAAAAAATTTTAAAACTTAAAAGCCACTTCAAAACAAACTTCCCCGATATTTTTTTTAAAAAATTGACTACTCGATGCACCACCTTAAAAAATAACAAACAAAAAAAAAACCCTCGTGAAAATGTAGTTTTAAAATTCTCTCTCTCTTTTTCCCCCTCGTTCGCCTAAAAGACTTCAATCAGTCAAGTTACAAGAGTGTAGAAAAGCAAACGTTAGCTAAGCAGCTTGATACTGAGTCATTTGCACGCTTGTAGCTCGTAGCAGAGCGCACAGCGAACAGGGAACAGCGCAGGGCCCCATGAGTTATGTTTCTTCCCATCTGAATATGAAATTGCAACGTCTAGTCCTTTGTCTCACTCTCTCTCTCTCTCTCACTCTCACTCGCTGGTGGCCAAATACAACTACTAGCATTCTACTAAAACTAAAAGACATTTACTTTTTTATTATAAATTTAATCACCCCATAAACACTCGTGTAATTTCTTCATCGGAGACTATTTTTTTTTATTCCCATGTAAAAATTATTTATTTATAATAATTCATGAAATTTTATGTTTTTTTTAATTTTTTTTTTTTTTGGTTTTTAAAATTTAAATTATTAAATTCCCCGGTAGGGTGAAGTTGTATGTGACGTCACATGTCAGTGATTTTTTTTTCTTTCGGTGGATGTGGAATTATTAAATTTTTAAGGGAATGTTCGTAAATGACGTCATAATTTTTATTGAAATTTTGTTAAACTAAATTCTGATGTTGAAAATTCAGAATTCCAGCATTGTGCGTCTTCCAACGCCCCCTGCTGGGCGAAAATTTTTTCCATGGCATTGAAAATTTAAATTTTTCAAAATGGCGGCGAAAAGTTAAGAAAAATAATAATTTGGGTGAGATTTTTTGTTTGAAATTTGTTTTATCACATAATAAACCCAAAATGGCGTCGAAGAAAAAAATTTGTTTTTTGTTGACATTGAAAAATTTTCAAGATGGCGTCCAAGGACACAGGGGTGAACACGGTCTGGAGTTTTTTTTTTTTTTTAAATTTAAACTTAAAATCCAAAATGGCGTCCTAATGTAAAAAAAAAAAGAAAAAAAAAGAAAAAAAAAGTTTTTTCTGATATTAAAAAATTTTCAAAATGGCGTCCAGAGACCCCCAAAAAACCATCCACCAGAAAAAAAATTTTTTTTTCCTTTATACAATTTTCAAAATGGCGCCCAAAATAACTTCATTCCTGACAATGAAATATCTTCAAAATGGCGTCTGAGGACCCCAAAAAACCCCATCCCCAAAAAACTTTCTAAAAAAAACATTTACCCTTTACATACCTACCCCAAATAAAAAAATAAAAAAAGAGTTAAAAAGCCGACGCTTGGAAAACAGGAACTATGAAATGATTAGCGAGGCATTTTCCATCCCCACAAAAGCAGATGGGTGATTAAATTGGGTGAGCAAACATTTTCGTTTAGAAAATATTCCTGTCGGCCATATCGGAATGAGGAAAGGAGAGGGATGGGGCAAAACGTTGATTTATTCGCGCGTGGGTGGGTCACCAGCCTCGTCTAATGGGCTGGGGACTGGCTCTTAGTACCATTTCTGTGGCTGCACCTTCAAAAACTCAATGATAACCACATGGGTATGTGATAAACATGACTGCCTATGGCGTCTGACACGTGCAAAAGAGTCCAGCTGTGCCCATTAAAACCCATTCCATTCAGACTGCACAAATGAAAGGTTTAAGTAGATGGCAACTTATTTTTTTTCTTACTTCCCTCACTCTCACTCTCTCTCGCTTTCTGAGGGTGTTTGCTTTTTATCGTCGATTTATGGACGAGATGAAATCGGGGTATCGGTCGATGACAGAAATAGTGAGCTTTAAGGGTTTGTGTAAACAGCGGTTTACATGAAAGGTAAGTATTCTCTGCAAAATGTGAGTTAATTATTAAATGATGGCTTGATGGGGAAAGGAGGGAGGGAGGCTTGCTTAAAGTTGCATTGGGTTTTTAATTTTAAATTAATTTATATTAAAGAAAATCTGTTTATGGTCTCAAACAATCGGTATATGGACAAGTACATCACCAGATGGCTACCGAAGCCGTACCGGAAATAGACTATTTGTGATTCTTTGGCCATCGATGGGACAGTACAAGAAAGACTTTACGGTTTCAAACAATCAGGTAGAAACTGGTATGAGTACATGGATGTAGAATTGAGAAACATGTCGTTAACATCATCAGCGGTTCCTCCAGAATGATGGCCAGACAGACCGATTTGTTGTTTAAGGTGGCAACAGACTTCTAAGATCATTTACTGTATGGCCCACATGCTAGCTCTAAACTGATCAAAATTGTATTATTTGTGTATAGGGGCTCTGCTACGCAATAATGTAAAGTACCGTAGCTCGGCTGTCAAATGATAAAAGTTTCACTCGTTGATGGTGTTTATCCATTAACATTGATGCTTTCATTGCAAATTCTCATTATACGGTTGGTTCTTGACTGACTGGAAGTTTGGACTTGTGGGAATGGTTTGTAAGTCAGTGATGTTGCAGCAGTAAGATTAGGGCCATCTAGTGTCTGTGTTTGAAGCTAGAATGGTAATGTAGTGGCACTGAGCACGTTTCTCTATTGTGGCTTACATATTCCAGTTGCAGTTAATACTCTTGTAGCAATATCTCATGCATTATGCATTGGTGGGGAAATGAGAGAGGGTAAATTAGGATTAGGTGGGAATAATGGAATACTGTAATGGAAGAATGGAATGGAGATGTAAGAAATTAAGTTTTCTGACTTAATTAAACTTTAATCATGAAAGATGAAAAGTGGAAAAGTTTTCTTGACAACATTATCAAATTTTAAACAGCAAACTTTGCACCTCCTGAAGCGTTTCATATTTATGGTCAACAGATTTCCCCAGTCGATGATGACGTCGTAGTCGTAGACAAAATCAAGACTTTTTTTCTAACAATGTTGGCCTAATTGACATTTCTCCATTCTTGTTAAACCTAGTTGGTTGAAACACTTGTTTTCTTCCGCTCACATCAACACTAATGGCAGCTTTATACCAGTGGCACTAGGATTCTATTGCACGTACAAGTTAACTGGGCATCGAGGGTCTATTTGGACACGAGTGAAGGGTACTGGGACCCCAGCTAATCAGGGATTGCTAATATGCCTTAGCCTTTGCGGGCATAAGCCCTGCCTGATAGGTAGGTGCACGTTAGGGTTTGAAAACTCTGTTCTCAGCAGACAGTTTCCAGACCCGCATCTATTCAGCAGCGAAAGAAAGCAGCATCTAGTTCTTGCACAGATCTAATTGAGATCTGTGTGACCACAAATGGCATCCTGATCCGATTTGATGACGTAATAATATTCACTTCCGGTTTCCACCATTTCATCGCATAGAGTCTGAACGTTGGCAAGTAGCTTGAGCGATATGCGCTTTGCAGGAAAAAAAATTTTCTAAAAATGCAGATGATCCCAAAAATCAATCTAAAATGAAAAATGGCATAATGACATAATTGAGCCTCCTTCCTCTACCCCCCTCTTTATCACCCAGTGCAGCTCCCGGCTCGGAGCGTGAAAACGAGCTCTCGCTCGTTGCTCGGAAATTCAAAATGCACATTCTTGAACTACAACATTTGCCTCTTAGACCATTAATCCACTTGGCATTTTCACACATACATATCATCATCTCTTATGGTGCCACCATAAAATTGCGCCGAGCGAGCGCGATGCATTGTGTGGTTGTACGCAAGTCGCAAACCCGACTCACTTTGACTCGACTACTCGCGTCCCATCCCTTCCATCCCTTCCTTCCATCCATCCCTCCCCCACACATACGAGTGAAGATTTCGCCCCGTCTGACTGTGTGCGCGTGCACTTTAACTGATATTAGGACGGGGCTTATGCGCCTTAATACGAGGCCATTGATTGAAAATTATTGCCACTTTGTGTCATGCGCACTTCCCACACTCAAAAGAGCACGCTGCAGAGAGGTGTAGGTCTTGTCACCCGTCACCTACGACGACCGAGCATGCGCAATACGAGGGGAATGGAAATGTGCAAATGGGAAAATGGGAAAGAGGAAAATTTGAGATGGGCAAAATGAGGGAATTGGAAGAAGGAAAAAAGTTTTCCCCGTCATGATGATGATGATGTTGATGAGATACAAATTTTTTTTATGATTGGTCTTGTAGGGTTTCTAAAATCATAAAATCTTTAGGATGTTTAAAAATCTTGATGAATCTGATGAAGTAAATTCGAATGAATGTCAGTCAAATTTGGGATAAAATTTTAAAAAATCACAAAAATCACAAAAGAAATCAGAATAATCACAAAATATCACAAAATATTTTATTATCTCAAAAGTCAAGAAATAATTTAAAATCACAAAAAATTCAATTTTTTAAAAAAACATTTAGATATTTTAAAATCTTGTTGACCTATTTCCACATTGTTGTCGTTTCTTCGGTTATTAATGTTTGTTACAATTATTTTTCTAATGGTCGACATAAAATGAAATTTGGCTCCAGTAAAATTTGACATGTCAGCTATTTTTTTTCTTTTTTTTTTTTTGAGTGATTTTACGATAGGGTTTTTTCCGGATGAATTAGGGGTAAGGATGAAAATGGTTGTCAATATTTTTTTGGGGTAAGGATAGGGTGTCGTCAGTTGACAGCATATTTTTTCATCATTTTTCTTATTTTTTGTGGAATAATTATTTTTTTGGTGTAAATTATCTTTTGAAAGTTTTTTTAACGTAAATGTTTTAAAATTACTGACATTTTTGTTTTTTCCATGTAATTTTATAAAATATAATGAGGGGTACGATATTTTTGGGTAGATTTTTTTTTATCCGTAGATCAGTCGATTTTAACAGATATTTCTCGATTTTCAAGTTTAATTGATTTTTTTTATCATTATTTTTTATAGATTTTTTCACACATTTTGATTTTTTGATATTTTCTCGAGTTTCTCGATATCTCACTGATAATGAGATCTATTAAAAATTCTAACATCTAACACTCCAAAAAAAAAAAAAAAAATTACAAAATTCGGTAACATGAGTCCCTTTTTGCATAAAAAACACCATAGAACAATCCATAACTCGATTCAACATTCCCCCAAAAATAAAAAAAATAAAAAACCTCACAACCCATTTTCATAAACCCATACATCAATTCCAATAAAACCTCCAGACGCAGTGACTCAAAATATGACTAATAGCACCCAATATTCCAATTGACACTTTTCCAACACCCAAAAAAATAAAAAAATAAATTGAAAAAAAATTTATTTAACAACATTCTAACCCCAAAATCCATGAAATCCATAGAGAAAACATCAAAACCCAGCCCAAAAACCCCCTAAAACAACAAAAAATAACCCCAAAACACCCAAAACCCCTCTAAAACCCCTCAAACCCCAGCTAAAAACAAATTTTCATTTCTAATTGCCTTTGTTAGTTACATTCCTTGACCTTGACAGTGAAGTTGTAGCCAGGTTTCGTAAATGGCCATATGGGGGGGAGGGGAGGGGGGAGTCAGTGATGTAAGGGCCTTGGGGTTAATTTTTGAGAATCTGTCAATTGCAACGTAACAAAGTCCGGTGTTCATCAGAGGCTTCTGATGGTAATAACATATTGCTTTCTCGATCCAGGGGCGGTTCATGCAACTAGAGGCGTGGCGCCATTTTTTTTTTTTTTTTTTTTTTTTAAATAATAATTTTTTTTTTTGTTGTTGTTGCAAAGTTAAATAATGGGTGGGTTGGGTAAATTTGGGATATATATAGTATGGAATTGAAGTAATTATCATTGTGTCGGCCATTAGTCAAAGTGTAAATTGCAGGGGAATTAAAATGATTGGAATACAATTTAAGTGGTCAACTTATCGATGTGGAATTTTTTTATCGATTTTGGGTATATGGTGATTTTGTGTGTAAATAACTAAAATAATACGTTATAAATGACTATTTGTGACCATAAATAACATCGTCAAACAAAAAGTATAGAATCAATACCTGCTGACAAAAAAGTTTGATTTCAAAGTACTTTTGTTTATTTGTAGAAAAGTTTTTGAAATGCAATGTTTTCTGAACATTTTCCCGTAAAAAGAAACAAAATCGGGAAATTAACACCATAGTTACATTGATTTTTCAAAAGTCGGGAAATATGTTTGGAATCACATCAAACTGAAGAAAAAAGTATGCAATCGGATCGTAAAAGTTACTAATAACGTTGTATATAGGATCTGTTCTTGCCCTGATTACTGCATTGTTTTAATCACTTCTTGACAATCTGTGCTATTGTTACAGTTTTGTTTTGTTTATTTTTTTTTTATTTAACCCTATTACAATTAAAAGTTGTATTAATTTGGGACAAATGCTATACTCTAAAACACTACTAAATTACAACTTAGATTTTTAAATGTGTGATTTAGCGCGTAGTTTTACGGTTGGAGAATTGGAGCGAACAAAGCGTTTGATCGGTCTATCATCTATAATGGAAACTTAATGTTTGAATCAAAGCTCTAGGACTTGCATCTTGTCCTACATGAATTTGAAATTTTTATACTCGATGTTATCGGGAAAGTATTCGAGCGATTAAATAGACAAATTCATCAAATTCTTGGCCCTTGAATTATGAATCCTTTATGGATGGGGTTAAATAAAACCCGACGGAAAGATTTAGGACTGGAAATGTTTCGAATGCCAAACAAATCAATCTGGATTTACACGTGACGACGGATGACATCACAACGTGACTTCAAAACCATTTTCCACACATTAAACGACGACGACTTGCCATCGGCTATACGTTGCTTGCTTACGAGAACAACTTAAGGCCATACGCGACCAGACAAAAGACAAACATCAAAAATTCAAATAAATATATCAAATCCAATTGGCGGTTAAGTCCGACGAAATCAAATCAATTCCCGACATCCAAGTCAACCTAACCTAACCTAACCTAACCTAACCTAATTATCTCCGTCCAAATCACCAAACCCCGCAATCCACAGACAATTTAAACCCGCCATCGACCGGATCGATGCAATTTTCATAATTCATCAACGTTTCCAAACCCTAAATGATTGATTATAAAAATTTGGTTCGAAGTCAACCGAGTAAAAAAAATGTGAAACCTTTTTTTCTGCTGACATGTAATATCCAAAATACATGGGTTTGTTTCTATGGAATTTGCAATTTTTTTTCTTCCTCGTCTTTTCTTTATGGAGTTAAGGGGCAAAAAAGAAGATTTATTTCACTGGATGCTAATATATATTTTAACTATAAGGGTTGAGTGGGAAAAGGATTCTTAAAAAATAAAGAAAAAGTTTAAAAATATCATGATTTACTCGAGTTTGAAATTCTTCAAATCCTCAAAAACAAACTTTTTTTTTTATTTTTTCTGAAAAAATAAAAATCCCAAAATATCTAAAGTGAAAAAAGGCGGAAAAGTGAAGGAAATCATAATTTTCCAGTCTGTATGTGTGTGCGCACATATATCATGGAATGGAAGTAAGTAGAAGTTGCACAAATTAGCAACAACATCTGGCAAGTGAACCGATTTATGATAATCCATGCACTTGGCTTTCTTAAATTACCACTGATAACAATCTCATAAAGCAAAGCAAGCTCTTCATTCCTTTTGCTTTGTATTCTAATTAAGTTTAGGCAACGTTTTAAAGCTGGGGGACTGACATGTTGCAAAATGAAGAATTTTTATTCATTCCTTTCAATTTTTTATACAATGAAGCAGTTTTTCCTTGTTTAAATCAACATTTCACAATTTTCATTGTTAAATTCAAAGTTTTCAATTGTTGAAACCAACATCTTCATTGTTGTTGAGTTAGGTTTCAAACAATGAAAATTTTGTTTCAAACAATGAAAATTTCACCTTCAACAATGAAAAACATTAATTCCATAACCACAAAATACAATTCCAACAATTAAACCATTTACCCTATCACAAACAGTTCAATTACAGCATGAAAACTAATCCACCATCAGCCCCTGATAAGTTCCCATCACAAATGAATAAACCCCACCATTCTTTCCTTTACGAGCGGTCCAAACTCATGTCAACTCGGAATGGTTCATCATCAGCCATCTGTTATTACACCAAAGATGTAATAAGCTGCCATTACATGCTTGCAAGCCCTTCAATTCGACCACCACTTTACAACCAACCGACTCTAACAAAACTCGTCAGCACAAGTCCACCTGACTATGGAGTATCCCAACAACAGAATTGAGATTTTATAGATTTATAACTTATTATATTTTATATTTATAAGTTTGATTTATAGAACCGAGCAAGTGCATTTGATACGATTCGACCCAAATGTCGACGCCATTTTCAAAAAGATGGCACGACGTCTACCGAAGTATGGAGTCGAGAAAACGGTCTCTAGCGAGTTTAAATATTAAATTAGTAGTTTTAATAGTTGTTTAGGTTCAAAATTAGATATAATTAGTTTAGATGTTAAACAGAAATGAATTTGATTACAAAGTTTCCATAGGATGATGAACGGCATTGCTCGCCCAATATCTACATTAACTTATAAATTTATAAGGTTAAGTTGGTCTAGCGCAATTTTAAAACTTACGGGTGATTTTGTTTTATAACTTAACAAATTAGTTGTAAGTCAACATATGTGAACAACAACTCTTTACGTTCACCAGAAAGTGTACAAAGTCTCTATTAAGACAATTGTTGACTGTGACTATTTTTTAAGGGCTGCATGGGTCAGCCAGGGTCTACCACTTAAAATGAATAATTTGTGTTTTGCAAGGGAGGAAAATGTCAGCCTACTGCTTCTTTACTGCACTTGTCTGTTACTGTCACGTGTCAGCTAATCTACAATTTTTTTTTGGCTCAAAACCCAACATGGTGTTGGTAAATTATGTACTTGTAACAAGTAAGGGAAATGGTGGGGAGAGGATAAAATATGTACTTTTTTTTTCTGGTGGGTAAGTAAGTATGTGTGTTATTGTGCATTTTAAATAGGGAAGAAATTTTTTTTTTGGGTTTTCTAGAAGAGGAAACTGGAAAGAAATGTTGATTAAAGTTGGGAGTTTGCCACTCGTTGTGCATGTTGTGTGAAGGAGATAATTAGATGGAATAGCAATTAAGAGCAAGGCTAAAATTAGCTCGAGTGAGATGATGCGAGGGTTTGCCACCAGGTGTGATGAATGTTAGATGAAATGCTGGCGAAGAAGTCGACAAGAGTTTAATGGCGAAGTATCGAAGATGCTATTCTGCAACAAAATGATGCTATTTTACATTGTTCTGTGTCTGGTACATTGTTTTCATCCACTTTGATTGTGGGTTTCTTCACGATTCGTGGAAACGACTCACTTCATTCGGTGATCCCAGAAGGAACCTTAGCACGATTTCGTGTTAGTTCCTCCTAAAACTATTTACAGGCTTTCATTGAACTAAAGTGGCTCGAAACAATACACAAACAGACAAATAAAGCAAAGGCCAAATGTGCAAAAAGCCATTTACAACCAATTTGGATTCCCAGGGCAACGAAAGAAAACAAACCCGAAAAAGAAAGAAGAAAAAAGAAAAAAACAACAGCAACAAACAAAGGTTAAACCACCCAAAACCCGTGTCTTAAGGGCGACAACTCGGTGCAAAGGACAGTTACAGACTCGGTGCAAAGCAACACCAGTGGCTGCAGTTGACAAGCGGAAGGTTCCAAATTAAAATTACCAAAAGGGAAAAATATTTAATTTCGAGTCGAGCAGAAAAGCCGAAAGCGAAATTGATTTTGCAAAACTAAATTTGTTTCATATTCTTTTTGCATATTTATTAAAATTCACAAATTCGTAACTTTGAGTTCACGACATGAAGATGATGACAATGCATATCATTGTAGTACAGGACCTGTCACAGACAAACTTGAGAAATACAATTACAAAAGTCGTATAACACCCAAGTCAAAATTTTAACACTCCAAAATATTGAATATATGTGCCTCCATTGTTGTGATTGCCCAGTTGATGCCATGTGGAAAACCAAAACTAAAAGCAAATCGAAAGATCAGTAGGTAATGCAAAATTCAAAGCGGAAAAGAATGACCAGGAACCCAAAGCAACAATGCAGACATGGAAACGAAAAAATGAAGCACCAAGATCCCGCTCTGTGCCTACTAATGGGGGGAATCAAACAGAGGTATGGCTCGGTACTTTATCGAAAACCAAACCCAGCCCGGCGACAGCCGTGTTACGGGGGAATGTCACGAAAGACCGGAAAGCGATGTTCCGTCAGAGGTGAGTTCACCGGTTAATTGCGAATGACCGTTTTCGTGGTAAAGAAGGTCGATGCGTGTCCGGCACATGTGGGAAGTTCGCTTCATCGGATACGAAACGACCGGCTACCACTCGATCACCTAGTGGCAGTCAGCGAGAACACCGGGATCGGTGTGTCGTGCAAATGGACTGGAACTGCAGCTGGGGGAAAATGGGGAGAGGAGGAAGGAATGGCAGAGAGCGTGTTACTTTGACTCTTCGGAAAAAGCCGAAAAGAAGTGAAAAAGCTCCTTGTTTCTTCTTCTTCTTCTACTTTCCAGCCAATAATTGGTTTCGAATGTTGAGCTCGATTGTTGTTGGGCCAGTTGAAACAGCTCCTTTGTGAATCATCATAATTGATAGGAGCTCAATTAATCCCATGATGCAGTTTGATTTGAGTGATGATAATGATAGGGTGTCTTTTTTTTTTCTTTTAATGTTGGAGGTTAAACAATTGCATTATGGGAATTTGGGATTTGAGGCCCTTTTTAGAGGATTTTACACATTTCAGGCACTGATTTGAGATTTAGTTGGACAGCTATGGGTCTGTGTGCAGTTAAAAGGTTTAAAAATAGATGATGATGGGAGGGAGGAGTTTTTGGGTCTCTTTGATACTTTGTAAAGTGACACTGTAACAAAGGGTTCCGTGGAAAGGGATGTTTTCTCCTTTTCTCCACCCTTCTCTCTCCTAGACCCTCCTAATTTGCTGTCAGGATTGATGTCCTTACTTCCGGTTTTTTGGCTCGATGTGGTTTGAAGTTAATTCCACTGATTATTGACAGTGTTTTGTCATTCTGTCGTCGGGGATTAAATAATTAAATTGGAACGGGTGAAGACAAATTTGGCGAATGCTCACCCAGGTTGAACCATTGTTACAGATATCTCATTAACAGCTACTACATTGTCACAATTGTCATCAAAGCCTAAATGGAAACGAACTTTGAATTTAGCAGCTAAAAGCATATGCAGATGCAGATTAGAATTCGATTCTTTAAAATCGATTATTAAAAAACTACACTGTTACAACTTCCACAATGAAACAATCACATCCAACTCACACACCACAACAATAGCAAAATCAACACAAAGAACACGCGTGTAATAATCATCTCGCAAGAAACGCTTTCGACAACGATACATAAAGACATCAGTAACCCGGTCACGCGTTCCTTACCTTTTTTCCCCCCCTCGACCGACCGAAAAGCGAAAACTGAAAGCTCGTGATAGGTTTATGTAGAACTTCCTAGAAGGACAATAACTCATCGAAACAGTGAGTTTTATCGGTGTGGGATGAACCTTCCTTAATGCAACTTAAAGTGAAGAAACGAAGGTAAAAAACGTTAGTAGGTAAATTGCAATATGGCCTCAAATATCCATCCATCCAGCGATTAGATTGAAAAGATATAAGAGAGTAGAGTAGAGTAGAGTAGAGTAATAAGGTTTTTATTGATAAATTTTTCAAGAGTTTTTCGTTTGATCTTTTCGGTGGAGAAATGCGATGATGCTGCCTCAGAATTTAATTGGAGATTAATGCTCGGTTCCATTAGGCTTATTCCAGTGTCAGCACACGAGAACAAAGTAGTGTGTTGATCGTGTTAATCCAATTGAAAATTAAATGAGGAACACGACAATGGTTTTAGCCTCGGGTTTTGTCGGTGTGGGATGAATTTTAATCTTTTCAATGTTATCATCGTCCTACATTTAAATTTGCATCATTTTCTTGTTCTTGGCTTGGCTGGATGGGTTTTTTAAAAATTTTCTGGCTTTTCTATAATCTTGTATCCAATGTTTAGTCTTTTGATATATGGAATTTTGTTTAATGGAGTCTGGCCATTTGATTTTTTGGGGTTTGTGTTGTAGGTTTTGCCTTTAGGGTTGGTTTGTTGATTAATTTTGGTTTTTATTGTTTTTTAATGAAATTAGGGGTTGGGTTGACTCGATGGAGGGGAGCGTAGAGTGGAAAAATATGGGGAAAGTGAGGGAAATTGTTTTTTAAATTTTTTTGGTTGATTTTCGTGAGATTTTATTAAATTTTTTCTGTTTTTTTTTTATTATATATTAATGGGTAAAAATAAAATATTCTTGTGTTTTAATATTTAATATAAAAAATATTTAAGAAATTATAAAAACTGTTAAAATTTCTAAATGTTGTTTAGTTATTTTTACTGTATTATTAACAAACCCCTGAGTCTTACTCATTTAATATTCTCTTTAAGTCTATATTCAACAAAAATAATAAAAAGAAATATTTGTAATATCAAAATAAAACAAAACAAAATTTTAAAAAATCCCAATTATAAGATATTTATATAAAATACAATGAAAAATTTAAAAAATCGATAAAACTTTATAAAATATCAAGATTTATTCAAAACTTCCATTAAAAACGAAAAAAAATCCAAAAACTACTCTAACAAAATTTTTACAAACTCCCCCAAACCCCAACTTTATTTACCACCAGAAAAAAAAAATCAACAAACTTTCCTTTAACCCACCAACCAAGAACCAAACCCCACCAACAAAAAAAAAAGAAAAAAAGAGGAAAAACGAGCGATAAATTACAATTAGGTTAATTTTCCATTACGTGAAATCCCACGTGTGTAAAACTGAAGAAGGGAAGAGAAGGGAAGAGAAGGGAAGAAAAGAAAAATCAGTTTATACATGAATGACGTGCCTCTTGTGCTCGTTAATTGGTTTGCACAATGCTCGAGAAGTAAAAGATTCTTTCATGGTCATGGCTAATGTACTTTTCTTGCTTTCTTCTCTCCCCTGTCCACCCACCTGCCTCCCTTCCCACCCTTTTCCATCTCTAGCGAGATAGCAAAAAGAGACAAGCAAGCCAAAGCACAAAACCGACCACGAGTGAACGAGTGAGTGTCTTTGCCTATCATCGACTCCGTATATAATTAACTTCTCATCAGATACAATCCCCGTCCAGGAACTTAATTAAAGTGCAAAAAGCTTATTGCTATTACAGTACATACATACCGACACACAAATCGAACAAAACTGGTTTAAAAAAATTAAAATTTTAAAAAAATTAAATTTTTTATCGAATATTTCTCCACTATATTCTATTACTTTAACAGATTGGTGTAACCTAGTATATAGTGTATATAAAAATTTAAAATGGTTTGTTGTGATTTTTTTGGGTTTGAATTGAGGGAATGAATGTTTAAGTGGGTGTTTGGTTCTTGGAAGTAAATTGTTGCAATGGGTTGAGTGTCATCTGTCTGGGTTTAAAGGTGAAGTGAAGTTGTTGGGAGGTTTTAAAGGCAGTTTTGGGGGTTTGGGAATTGAGATTTAGATTTATATATGAAATGTCTTGTTTTTTTTTAAATTTTTTCTTTTTGGGGTGTAATTAATGGTTGGATGAATGTTTAGGAGGAAAATGTGCGGTGGATTGAGGAAAAAATGGGTTTGCTAGGGAAATTTCGGTGTTCGTTGATGAGAGGTATTCATGAGAGTTTTGTTTTTTCTTTCTGGGGAATGGTTTGAATTATGCATGGAGGATGGTGAATGGGTGTTAGAATGCGTAACAATGCATTTATAAGCTCAACAGAGGATTAAAAATGTGGAACAATGCATTAAAACATTTAAAAACCTCTTCAATGCATAAAAATGATGTAACAATGCGCACAAACGCCTAACAATGCATGAAACTAACAAACACAAACAACAATACACACAATGCATAAAATCCCTCAACAATGCACTAGGACTCCAACAACACACTCAAAAGAACCTCATTCTTTCAACAAACAAACAAACAAACATCTTTGCAAGTTTCCATTAACCAATCACCCCGAGCCTCTGACAATCCTCAAAAATCAACTATCAACAAACCAAACTACCCTCCTTATACCTTCAATACACATTGTTACACTCACATCCGACCTTTCCAAACAAATAACCCTAATTCACTCGAGGGACTTTCCAATACAAACACTTTCACGGACTCGAAAACTAAACGACAAATAAATCCCATAACATTTTCGTCGTTCGCATGCAAACAATAAATGTAAGCGACTCACGACAAATAGCCAACAGCTGTCAACTATTAATATTTATCCAACAAAATCGTTTGACTGGAAAAAATTGGAAAATTACAAACAAATTTTTTAAGCCGGGCGAAGAAGTGTGGTGTGGAGGAAGCAAATATGTTGGAAAACGGTCGTTAAGTTGGATTTCTGGTGGCTTTGCACTTCGTCTGGAGGTACTAAAACCTCTTCTTTTCTTTTCTTCCTGCGAGTCTGATGAATGGTGAAAGAATGATCCTTCTAAGCCCTCTCGGACTAAAGGATTTTAGGTGTGTTTTCAAGGATGTCGCGACATCTGCTCTCGTTACATTCGTTTTAACGTTAAAACCGTCCTTGTATTTTTTTTTAGTTCTTTGACCTTTTAGTTTGCATTAATTTTTATAATTTAACTTAATTTTTATTTTTTTCTATTTATAGGTAAGAAAACCTTTGATTCATATTTTTATGCCGTGTCGTTATCGTAAGTCCAGTTTTGGTTTTTTACATTGTTAACAACATACCGTTCAACAATACTACGCATATTGTTTTGAGTTTTCTATAATGGTGTTTTATATTGTTAAGTTCACGCATTCGGCGCACTTGCACCGTTTTTAGTTGTTTGCCGTTAAAAGTTCTTCAGTTTAATTTGAGTCGGAATATTTATCATCAAAGAACATAAACTCAACAATAGGGACTCTTCAGACAGGAAGGGAATTTTATGATTTAATTTAAAATTCTGATGAATTTAAATTCTTTTCGTGGAATTCCACGGGTACTTGCCAGTTCAGAATATAATTATCATATAATAGGTTCGGATGTAGGCTAGCTATCTTATTATTGTGAGCTAACTTATTTTAAACTACAAGTAGATATTTACAAGCAAGCATGTTCACACTCGAGAAGAAAACTCGTTCATCCAGAACATGAATAAACGCGTTAACGGGAAATAGGGATTCGGGCAGTTCGACGGTTTAGTCCGTACTTAATTCAACAAATTTACAGTAGAAACTGATCACCAAGCATTAACCTGGTTAATGGCTCTTAAAACCGTAAGTGAACATATTGGTTGCTGGCAAAGTCTGTCCATCCAGCTAGTTAGTTCGAAGTCTTTGATCTAGTTTAACATAACTTTAACCAGCCTGATTCAAGCTATGTACAGTCGCAAAGTGACTAGATTATTAGGTATGAATTTTGTTAAGGATCAAGGATCGATTCTATCGAATCAAACTGATTATATTGATAAATTAGCACAATTATACAATGCGAATGATTGTCGCAAAGTAGGCGTTATCAGCCTCCTCGTCTAAGACCCATCTGCGTTAAATGAACCTAATTTCTAGGTAAGTAGCATGGTGTTTTCAAAAGTCGAGATTAGGGTCACAAGATGTTGAACTGCGATTGTCCCTTCCATTATGCAGCATAAAACGCACAAGAGAACAAAAGCAAACATAGGATAAAACGCATAACTCTTGAAATATTCATAGCGGCAGCAAGAAAAGCGGAGATAACATTTAGTAGTGCTGCAATGATGTGGGTCATAGGCAGCAATAAAATGAAAAATGGCGGTTGTATGGAGAGTAAGGGTTCTTTTGTTTCACATGTTAGACCATCAGAGTAATAACTTTTTATTTTGATGAAGCACTTAAAATGGAAATGGTAAAATCGTTACGACGAATGCCGTCTTGTGGTATAGTAGAGAAACGGGCGAGGCTGCCTGCCTGCCTGCCTGCGTTCGTTCGAATCGCCTGGAAAAAGTTGGCAGAGTTGTGACTGTGCGTTGTATGAAATACGAGGATTGTAGTGAGTTTGAATTAACCCGTGGAGAAAAAGAAAAAGGCAATGAGGACATTCGAGTACGGGCCGCGTAGTTTTTTCTTTTCGATTTGATTTCTTTTTGTCGTTTGTTAAGGAGTCTCGAGGTAGTTTTTGGTGATTCAAGTGTTGTTTTGGGACGAATTGGGTGAATAATGGCAGTTTTTGAACAATCTTTCATTGTTGGACGGTTGGATTATTTCCAATTGCTCTTTGGGAAGGGTTTTGATAACAATGGAAAGTTTTGTTGTGGTGGGATGTGATGTCACTGGTCAGAAGTCTTTAATGACAAAATCTTAAAGAATTCACTGAAATCTTTGAAAATCCCAGAAAATTCAGAACATCTTTCAAAATCCCCAAAAATCATTCAAAATCAAACAAAATCAAACAAAATCTTACATCACATTTGTGAACTTTCTCATTGTGTCCCAAGAGGGCTACACAGTTACACCCATTGTTACTGAAACAAGATGTTGTAATAAACAATTGATCATAACAATTCCAGTAAACCACAATGGATTTCTGCAACAATGATTGCAAAGTTTTCAACAGAGATTTATTGATTTCCAACAATGAACCAATTAAGTTGTTTGGAAGATGGAAATGCATTGTCGAAAAGCCGGATTGAGATTGTAGTGACGAAAGACCAAATTTCATCATTGTTCATCCCAAAATCAACAATACCAAAACTATCTCAGACCTAAACTTAAATTTTCCTTTAATTTTTCCACATTGCCATCCATGAGCTTTAACGGAACAACGACAAACCTCATCTCACAAGTCAGTTGTAAGAATTAATTATTAAAACAACTCTTATCTTCCTCATCCAGAAGAAAAGAGGGCAAAACTGATGCAATTTATCATCCGGAGTCAAGAAAACGATGGAAAAACCGGTTAAAAAAAAAAATAAAAAAAACTAACCCAATCACAAACCCCGGCTCAAAATCCCAGCATGCAACAAAAACTACAACAAAACTCCCAAATTCAATAATCATCAGAAAAAAAAAATAAACAAATTGAATTTTCGACCCCCAGGTCCATCGAATCACTAGAAAATAAAATAAAGAAATAAAAATCCCCATTACACGCGCCATACCTTGGGACGACTACGCATTTCACTTAATTCCCCCGTCCGTCGTCAGACGTCGGGACGAAAAATCTAGTACGGTCGTAATCGGAGTTTGATCGAACGAAACGAATCCCCAGCGCCTTTTTGTGGAAGGAAAACAGCGTCAAATGGGGTGTAGTTTGAAAATGGCTGCTGACAGATCAGATGAAGGGAC